>JASANA010009117.1:0-120576 GCA_030248095.1 Ptycholaimellus sp. GST1_10
GGCGTTATGCCGATTCGGCGTAACGCCATTTCGGCATTACGCCGTTTAGGCGTTACGCCATTTCGGCGTTATGCCGTTTAGGCGTCACGCCATTTCGGCTTTACGCCACATAGATTGCAGAGGTGCAGCAAAGGCTTCAGCTTCTCTGTGCTGTTCGCCATGCAACCAATGCATAGATTGCAAAGGTGCAGCAAAGGCTCCAGCTTCTCTGTGCTGTTCGCCATGCAACCAATGCATAGATTGCAGAGGTGCAGCAAAGGCTCCAGCTTACTCTGCGCCGTTCGCCATGCAGACCAATTGCATAGATTGCAGACGTGGTGCAGCAACGGCTCCCGCTTACTCTGTGCTGTTCGCCATGCACCCATTCCATAGTTTTCACAGGGTGTGCAGAGGTTTGATCTTCTCTGCTCTGTTCGCCATGCAACCAATGCATAGATTGCAGAGGTGCAGCAAAGGCTCCAGCTTCTCTGCGCCGTCCGCCCATGCAACCAATGCATAGACTAGCGGATCCGCAATTTGAAAGGCAACTCATTGGATGGATGCCATTAGAAAATTGCCGGCTCACGCCTGGTTTCCCCCCCCCCAGGGCCTTTACCCCCCCCCCCCCACCATGGAGGGTTACCGGCCCCCCAAGGGGAGGACGCCCCCCCTATGAAGGTCCCCCCCCCCCCAAGATTTTACCTATACCCGCACTCCCTGCGCTAATGCAGCCCATAGTTGATACGGCAGTCTAAACGGAAATTTGCATCTTTGGGGGGGGGGGGTGAAACTAGTCGTCAAAACTCTTGGGGGGGGGGGGGGAACTAGTCCTCGATTTCGACGATTTTCGTCGATTCCCCCCCCCCAAGACACAATTTCACCTATTTTCTATGTAATGCCGTATCAAATATGGGCTGCATTAGCGCAGGATGTGTGTGTGTATAGGTAAAATTCTTGGGGGGAACCTTCATGGGGGGAAACCTTTATGGGGGGGAAACTTTCATGAGGGGGGGGGGGGTTATTGCTTGGGGGGGGGGAATCTCATGGGGGGGAGGGGGAAACCAGGTGTCAGCCAAATTGCCTCCTATCCATTAAATGCATCTATAGAAACCACCAAGAGTCCCACCTACCCATGTAGGAGGATCTATAGCAACGAGCATCGGCCTTCCTACCCCTCACTGGCGTATATAGCAGCCAGCTGTAAAATTTAAACGGCCACCAATACCACCTACACCTTTTTTCTTTTAAAAATTGTTCACTTTTCCAGTCTGAATCAGTGAAGCCTCTTCATTATTCCAACGGCTAGTTGGACTACCGTTTACAGGGGGGGAGGCCTTTTCCGTACACCTAACTTTAAAAATTTATTTCTCCAGCCCACAATAAGTTAGAGAGTTGAAAATTGGTATGGAAGTAGGTCCAACCCTCCTTCATTTATATAAAAATTTGCGGCTCAATTCATTTGATAGAACTTGAGAAACAGTCAATTTTGTAAGGTCACTCAAAAATCGATGCAACGCGACTGAAATTTTTTTCACCTTATTTTGAGGCTTGATTTCTCGACCCCATCAAAACCGTTTGAGCCCAAAATTTCACACAATTTTTAGGTACAAGTGTCCTTAACTTGCATATAAATTTTTGTCTCTCTAGGTGCTCCCTGTGGTGAGAAACAGCCTTCGGAGTACACCACACTTTTCCCGCTTTCCTATGGTTAAGGGCCAGTCCAGCTGGAAAATTCTATGAAATCATAGAAAAAAGAAAAAGGTTGTTTCATTTAAAAGACTGTTTCTCGACAAAGGTAGCACCTAGAAAGACAAAAATTTATATGTAGGTTAAGGACATTTAGATCTAAATTGTATGAAATTTTGGGCTCAAACGGATTTGATGGGGCTGAGAAATCAAGCCTCAAAATCAGGTGCAAAAAATTTCACTGTCGCGTTGCATCAATTTTTGAATGACCTTACAAAATTGACTGTTTCTCAAGTTCTACCTAATGAAATGGGCCGCAAATTTTTATGTAAATGAAGGAGGGTTGGACCTACTTCCATACCAATTTTCAACTCTCTAACTTATTGTGGGCTGGAGAAATAAAATTCTAAAGTTATGTGTACGGAAAAGGCCTCCCCCCTGTATGTGTATTTTGTGCGATTAGTTGCCAGTGTATAGAATTTAGGCTACGCGCCTATTGGTGATAGCCAATTGGGCTGGCGCGAGCGAGCGTTAACTCTCTAGGTAAGTCTAGTAATCTCTAGCTCCAATGGTCTCTAGCTCTAGTCTCTAGCTCCAGTTGAATTTTTGGGAGAAAAGAAAACCACATTTGGCTTGCCGATGGTACCAGATACATTAGCTTGTCTTGTGGAAGTAGCTTCACTTTATCCACCGTAACTGAAATCAAAAAGCTGCAAATGCTGCACACGGAAATCTGAGGCTGGGGAATCCTAAACAGAGCATTTGCGGGAGAAGGCTGCTAAACACGGGGATGAAACAGGGCTGTCAACAATTTGGCCAGTCAGGGGGGGAGCGAAAAGGCTTGGAGGGCGGGAGGCAGGCACACAACGTCCACTGAGCAGGAGGGAAGCAGCAAAATAGAAGTCTCAGTCCCCGGCGGGGGTCTTGTGCTTGCCCCAGGCGTGGAAGCATTTGGTGAACTTCCGCGTCTCACGCCCCTTGAAGGTGGCCATCAGCTTTCGCGGCTCATCCGGCTCCTTCATGCGCAGGTGCTGAATGTATACCTCCAATACACTCTCACTTCTTCACAATATCCACGCATTGGGTAATGATGATTCTAATATTCGTGCATTTGTTGTTGAAAAAAAGGGATGAATGAATGCGCAAAAAATGAAACACCCAAAAAAGGGCATAAAATTTCATGAAGATTATCAAGAGAGACAGCGAGAGTGTTTGATCTGGAGAGGGAACCAAAAGTTAAAGATGAATAAAAGAAAACTTATTTTTTTGCAGTAATGAAGGAAAAATGCTGTTGTTTGGTACCTGAGCAGCCTTGTAGGCAAGCTTGACCTCGACCTCGGAGGCGCGCGAGCCGAGCCAGAGGAAGACGAGCTGGCCATTGTCCAGGATCATCACATCCTCGTCGTCCAGGTCCTCCTGGCAGAAGTCGATCGTCTTCTCCGACACCGCGAAGAAGCCCTTTTCGTTCGTGCACCGGAACAGGCGCGAGTGCCGCATGAACTCAGCGTCCTTCTCATAGGCTCTCTCCCTCCACGGCTCCGACTCAAACCAAGGCTTCACACTTGAGACATGTGCCAGAAAAGGAGTCGGTGCTTGAGCAACCTTCTTCTTGGCAATGACGTCCCAGAACTCGGTGGGCTCCCGGCCCTCGTAGACGGGCTCGAGGACGTAGCTCTCGGCGTTGAGGATGTTGGCGGCCACGTCCATGGCCGTGGCCTTTTCGTGCTCCGAGGCATTTTCCCCTTGCCAGACCATCACCTGATAAATGGCCACCATCTGAGCATTGCTAAGCGAGAGAAGGGAGGCTGGAAACCCTGCCCTCGATGCCCTCGTCGTCGGGCACTTCGTAGGGAATCTTGAGGATGAAGCAGAACTCGGAGTTGAGCTGGAGCATGTTGCAGTCGATCTGGATGGTGCGGGTGGAGATCGGGCTTCCATTGGCTCGCACGTGGAACAGCTCCGGCCACTTACGGGCTGAGGGAAAGAGTGACAGATTTCGCCGGCCCCTTCAAACGTATCTGCTTTTTAGTTAATGTTCGTTGGTAATATTTAATTTTTGTTGAATTTTGCTTCAATAGGTTAAGGCACCTTCGAACGACGAAGCGCTTTTTGAAGTGGGAGAGGAATTTTTGATTTTCCTGCTGTTGCTGCATTCGCACGACTTCCAGTTTATCCTGGCAGAAATGGCAGGGCTAAAGCTCAGATATGCCTGAAATGTTCGGAAAAAACACCTTGAATAGACTCTCAAACTTCTTGCGCAAGCTGAAGGTGAAGGTGAGCCAGCCCATGTTGTTCGCGTCCCGCCCTTGCCAGAAGTACACCACGCACTGACAAGTCCACCCCTCTCACTCATCTTTGAGTTCAGTTGATCTTCCATTCTCAGCCAAAGCATATAGGCAGATGAAAGAATGGGTGGCGGGAGGCCAACCTGAAAGTCGTCCTGAGCAGTGTCATCGCGAGCTTTGGAGACTGGCCCAGCTTCAGAGCCTTCAGAGTCAGAGTGGTGCGAGGTGGACGGCGCTGGCTCCTCCTCCTCTTCCGGTGGAACCCTAAAGCTCACATTTTTCTGCTGTCTTATAGAACCCTATTTTCAGTCCAATATCATATTCATATTTATGTCCCTTTAGGAAGATTGATAGGTAATATTGGTTTATAAAAGAGCTCCAGATGGTTTTCGATGTGTCCAACCTCGCTGTCTGAATAGGACTGCAATAGTGTATGGTCAAAGACACAAAAGAATGGTTGGCGAAGCGAAAGGATGAGGTAAGGTAGTTGGTAAAGGGGCGCAGACCAGTAGCGGCAGAGGAAGACGTAGCAGTCCATGGTGTAGAAGATGCCGAACTCCTTGTCGGGGAGGCGGACGAACTTCTTCCCCTCCAAGACGAAGGGCTCCATGAGTTCCAAATCCTCGTTGCACTCCTCCATCAACTGCTCCGCCTCCTCCTGCCCCATCATCTCCTGCCGCGGCAGGAACAGCGCCGACAGATCCGTCCGCATCTTGTCCTTTTCCAACAGCACCTGCACCCCATCCATCTATCCACCTCCAATCCTTGCCAGTCCTCCTTTTGCCGACCTTGACGTCGGCGCCCCTCTTCTGGACGGACTGAGCAGTGCGGGTGAAGTCGACGGCGATGACGTCGTCCCAGCCCAGGAACTTGGACTTGAAGAGCATGGACTCCACGCCCTCCTTCACCATGTTCACGCTGGCGAAGCTCGGCCGCTCCAGCATCGCGTGCAGCTCCGCCGCCAGCTTTGAGCCTGCCGCCCGCACCAGACTGCAGCAATGGATTGTCACTTGTGTGCCTGAGGAGGAGGGATTGAGGGCCTGCCGACCGAGTGGACTTCTTGCCGATCCAGAGGAAGACGTCGGTGTAGCTGTCCAGTATGTACACGGCCTTCGTCTCCAGCATCCGCTGCTCCAGCTTCCCCCGCGGCACCTCCACCTGCGGCAGCTCCAGATAGCCCATCCCCAGGCAGACCTCAACCCAGTCCCTCTCTTTGCACTCCTTTCAGGTCATCATATTAAGTGAAGCAAGAGACCTGGTAGACCTTGACGGGGCGCCACTGGAAGTCGGGTGGAACGTGCTCCACGATAGGCTCGGAGGGTTTGAATACCCGGCCGACGAGGCAGTCCCAGAACTCCGGCGTCTCCCCGTCCTGCATCACCTGCTCGATCTCCGCATCTCCCTGCAGCCCCCTGTATCCTCTTTCCTCACTCAGCAAGGGATCTAGAATGCCTTGCGCTCCGTCTTGTTCATCTTCTCGGCGAATAGGCGAGTCTTGGAGCGGAGGACGCTGCGGGACTTCTTCCCGCACCACACGAACACTGTCAGCCCAGCGTCCAGCAGGAACACGAAGCGAGGGTCCAGGGAGTCGTGGACCGCGGACACAGGCTCCAGGTGGATCTGCTGGCCCTGTAGGAGAGGAGGAGTGAGACTCTGATGGAGGGAGATGAGGTGTAGGGGGAACCTTGGGGTGGGTGCGGTACATGCGTTTGGCGTAGATGGTCGGCTCCACGGTGAAGAAGCCACTAGCCGTGCGGCCACCTTCCACGTAGGCGATCTCCCCGCCGAATATGTCCATGAATTCCTGCCAAATGCTGGCTCTTGAAGGATAGCTATTTTAGCCTTTCTTGTCCAACTTTTTGCCCTGATTATGTTGGCTGTATGAGTAGTAGGTAATAGTGAAATGGAGAACCTCGCTTTCGTCGTTCATCTCCTCGCGTATGGTGCGGCAGGTGGCGCCGAGCAGGTTGCGAAGGTTGACGGCGTGAATGGCGGCGCAGGCCTTCTTGTCCAGGCTCGTCTTCTCCCCGATCCAGTACCAGATCTCCCAGTCTTTGGAGCCGTCCTCCTTGAGGCTGGTGCGAAGGACGATGTAGCAGTCCTCTTCGAAGAAGCTCCCGTGGAAGGCCCCTGGCACCTGGGCCGGGATGAAGTTCTCGATCTCCCACACCTCCAGCCCCGGATTCCGACCCACCACCTCCTTGTCGAAGATTTCACTGAAATTATTGCTTTTCTTTATCATTTATATTGTTCGCAAGAAAAATCATTGGAAAAAATTGGCTGACTCCCTGAGCCCCCCCAAAGGTTTCACCCACCCAAAGTTTTCACCCCCATGACTTTCACTTGTCCCCCAAGAGTTTCACCCCCCCCCCCAAAGGTTTCACCCCCCCCCCCCCCCCCAAAGCGTAATATATTGAAAAAAATTTTATTAGCTTAAGAAGCATTTTCTGAGAGAAGCAAGGTCATTGGAAAGGGGTTGCATCCGATTTTTTAGAACCAATTTTTTCGATCGGTTTTTGAAAATACATAACATTTTAAGATATTTCACCAAGTGGAACCTGATATTGATCAGCATATGGCTCGCAATGAGCTTGAACAGTTTTGCTGGTCAGCCTTGTATGCAACACAATGATGTGTCAGGTTTGAGCACAATTTATGAATCTGAGCTCAAGCAAACTATGGACTTATGGGTATCAAATTGAAGCTAAAAGCCTTCCAAAAACGATGGTGATCCTTGATTTAAGAAATCTGTTAATCAAAAGCTGAAAATTTGAAAAAGATGCGGAAAACCTAAATTTTGTCCAATTTTGGGCAATCAAAAAAAACTTTTTACTCAAAATTTTCGTTCAAAGTGTACATAAACGGTGCCCATAGGCGTTTTTCCCATAAAATTCTGGTCCAGATGGCAGTGTTAGAATATGAAAAATGGGGTGAGCAAACTGGAGAATTTTCAGTTTTATGGTAGCCACTCAGGATTTGGGCCTATGCTATAACATAGGAGAAAAATTAGGTAAAAAATTTTGGTCTCCAAAATAGGCTTTTCTGCCATAAATTATTTCTTTGGGCCCATCTGCTGTTCTCTATGCAGTTTTTTTCTCTGAAAAAGTGAAATTTTTGCATATCTTCAGACTATATATTCCAGATAGTATTGGTAAATAAAATTATTTAAAAATTTGATGTAAATATCTTTTTTGGCAATTTTTATTGCATAGAGAACAGCAGATGGGCCCAAAGAAATAATTTATGGCAGAAAAGCCTATTTTGGAGACCAAAATTTTTTACCTAATTTTTCTCTTATGTTATAGCATAGGCCCAAATCCTGAGTGGCTACCATAAAACTGAAAATTCTCCAGTTTGCTCACCCCATTTTTCATATTCTAACACTGCCATCTGGACCAGAATTTTATGGGAAAAACGCCTATGGGCACCGTTTATGTACACTTTGAACGAAAATTTTGAGTAAAAAGTTTTTTTTGATTGCCCAAAATTGGACCAAATTTAGGTTTTCCGCATCTTTTTCAAATTTTCAGCTTTTGATTAACCGATTTCTCAAATCAAGGATCACCATCGTTTTTGGAAGGCTTTTAGCTTCAATTTGATACCCATAAGTCCATAGTTTGCTTGAGCTCAGATTCATAAATTGTGCTCAAACCTGACACATCATTGTGTTGCATACAAGGCTGACCAGCAAAATTGTTCAAGCTCATTGCGAGCCATATGCAGATCAATATCAGGTTCCACTTGGTGAAATATCTTAAAATGTTATGTATTTTCAAAAACCGATCGAAAAAACGAGTTCTAAAAAATCGGATGCAACCACCCTTGCTCCTCTCGTACATTGCTTCTTAAAATGCTTCTCTTTACATATCTCGAAATTTAAACTCAAGGAATTTTTTTCTAAACAACTAAATACCTACTTTTTTACTGAGTCTATACCTAGTTAGTCTATACCGTGTTCGTCATGCTACTAGTTAGTCTATACCGCTATATAGGGCGTAGCCAACACAAAAACTAAAAGGTTCGTCCTTTGACTGTGGCAGTACCTACTAGTTGGTCTATACCGAGTTCATTGATGTTTTAAAGTGATCAACTCGGTAAGGACTAACTAGTAGGTACTGCCACAGTCAAAGGACGAGCCTTTTAGTTTTTGTGTTGGCTACGCCCTATATAGCGGTGTAGACTAACTAGTAGCATGACGAACACGGTATAGACTATGTTTAAAAAAAAGTAGGTATTTAATCATCTACATGAAAATTCCGTGAGTTTAAACTTCGAGATATGTACAGAGAAACATTTTAAGCTAATAAAATTTTTTTCAATATAGTACCCTTTGTGGGGATGAAACCTTTGGGGGGGTGAAACTTTGGGGGGGAGATGAAACTTTGGGGGGGGGGGGGTGAAACCTTTGGGAGGGGGCACAAGGAGTCAGCCAATAAATTTGAATTTTTAAATTTTTTCAATGCTATTTCTGCTAGTTCAGCTTCGTTCGAGGAAAGGCTAAGAATAGTAGATAGTGGAAGAATGTGCACCTATAGTCGATGGAAGGCTTCTGCTTGGCCAATGCCTCGTCCCACTTCTTTGGCCGGAGGTTGCCGACGTGGTCCTGGGCTGCGATCTCGTTCTCCTTGGCCTTGGCGACCTCCTCGAAGCCCTGTAGGATGCGCTGCTGGTCGGTGTCGGCCTCCTGCGCTGCCGCCCGCCGTCGCCGCATGTACTGGATCTTCTTCGCCACCGGGTCCCGCGAAGACGACGCCGACGGCACCGGCGACGAGGACAAAGACGAGGTCGCCGTCACCTGACCTGCTGCCTGGAACACATCACTTTTTGCCGCTTTAAGCCATATTTCATTTCGATTATGTCCAGAATTGCGGAAAGAAGGCCCTTCAGTTTATGAATCTGGCAGAGAAAAGACGATAATTAACAAAATTTAAGCTAACTAAGCCCAAAAGAGCACATTTTACAAAGACGCTGTTTCGTTTAGAATTAGAAATACATCGCGTTAATTATTCAATCAACCACTTACGATTGTCATAATACGAAGTCGCGAAACTTTTTTTTGATGAACAATATTTTTGGCTAAAGTGGTGGTATTGACGGAGTCAATTGAATGTTGGGCTCACTCCAATTATCCCCCCCTCACGGTTTTTACCCCCCCCTCATGAGTTTTACCCCCCCCCCTCAAGGTTTCTACCCCCCCCCCCTCAAGTTTCTACCCCCCCCCCTCAAGATTCTACCGCCCCCTCATGAATGCCTTCACATCTGTGTTAAGTAAAGAATCGTTGTAATCGCTACAACTACGACTCCAATTATCCCCCCTCATGACTCCAAATATCCCCCCCTCATGGAAATCGACTCCAACTATCCCCCCCTCATGACTCCAATTATCCCCCCCTCATGGAAATCGACTCCAACTATCCCCCCCTCATGGAAATCGACTCCAATTATCCTCCCCTCATGACTCCAATTATCCACCCCTCATGCTATTCGACTCCAATTATCCACCCTCATGCCTCATTACTACGATTCCCAAGTCTAAGCCCAAGTCCAAGGCTAATCCTAAGCTGACGATCCATGAGGGGGGGGGGGTAAAACCCATGAGGGGGGGGGTAAAAACCTTGAGGGGGGGGTAAAAACTTGAGGGGGACAGGCACCTCATGAGGGGGGGATAGTTGGAGTGAGCCGAATGTTGCCGTCTAAAAGCTCAAAAAATGCAAAACAGTTGTGAGACTTTGCATTGCATTGGTTACTTTTCTGACTCATAAAAAAATTCATAATATTGGCTTTTTTAAAGTAGGATTTTCAAGATCGCAGGCCAAACCAAATAGAAACTGACCTTCATTTGAGCTTCAAGAGAGAAGTCAATGTTGTAGAAAGCCAGTTTCTTGTTCATCGCGGACGGTTTGGGAGGCATCACTAGATCTGCGTTATTTCTTACATCCAGCTCCTGCAACATCAAGTTCAGCGCCATATTTTACAGTTGACGAGACGTGCTGGTTTAATTGAGATTGAAATTAAAAATACTGCTATTCATCAGGCATTCATAAATCGTACCAACGTTTTTCGCCCACCAAAATCTAGCAGATGGTAATGAAGCAGGCTTTTCCCATTGAAGCGGAGCTGAAAAAAGGACCTGTAGATCTGGAAGGAGGTGGATGGATGCAGGCAGCGTAACAAGGCGGTTGTTGTTCAGCTTGATTTTCTTCAGCTTCACGCAGCGACTGATGCCTAGGATCAGAAAAATTTAGTAATGATTTTCCGCCCAAATAAATGTAAAATTAAATTCAACTATTTTTGACCATTTTATTTGTTCATTACACTCCCAAAAGCTATGAGCTTGAGGCAACCTTCGGGCACAAGCTCCAGCTGGTTGAAGGCCGCGTGGAGGACTTCCAGCTTGACTAGTTTTCCTATACCCGCAGGTATGCCTGTTGTTTTCAAGCCGCTTGCACAAAATATCTCTTATTCATTTGGGTTGGTGGAACCTTCGAATACCAGCTGATTGCCGTTGAGGTAGAGATTCTTCAGCTTCGGCAGGCGGACTATGAAATCCGGCAGGGCCTCAAAGATTGAACCCGGAATTTTAATCAGGAAATGATTTGGAGCAATGAGTCCAAAAATATAGCAATATCTAGAAAGGAAATAACTTTGAATAGATGATTGGTTGAGCGGATGTTTTTGGGAGGTTGTTAAATAGTAGAGAAGAGGAGGTATCAAACAGTGAGGAGGTTGTTGCTGAGGTTGAGGACTTCCAGGCCTTGCCAGGCATCGTCGACGAAAGGGACGAGGTTGCTGATCCGGTTCCCGCCCAGGTTCACCTTGCGGAGACCGTCCAGCTTGTACAGAGCATCTGGGACCTGGAGTGCAGTTAGAACATAAAGCCTCATAGCAGTGGCAGATAAATCAGCAAGCCGACCTCTTCCAGATCGTTGCGGGAAAAATCCACATCCTCCAAATTCACCAGGTTATCCAGCGTTGGCGGTATGTTGCTCGCATTGCGCTCTGTGTTGCTCATGTGCAGCACTCTTCAATTATTCATCCATGCATAATAGGCCAAGATAGCATAAATCATGATATCTAGAAATTGCATTTGAGTGAGCCCATTGGGCAGGGAATGAATGGTAGGAGGGAGTGTGCCACCTCAGACTGGTCATGCTGGGCAGCTGCTTGAGCTGAAAGTGCTGGAGTGGGTTGTGGCTGAGTATGAGGACCTGTCAAACCAAATTCTTTCTGCTCTTTCCTATCCACTGGAGGTGTATTGTGTAACTTGAAGCTCTGTGAGTCGACGAATCTGCGGCGGGAGGACGTCGATCTGATTGTGGCTGAGGTTGAGGTGGAGCAGGTCCAGCATGTTCACGAACACCTTCAGATGAGCAGGCTAGGTAAGTTGAGAGAAGGGCTGGGGGGTACCTGGTTGGGTATGGAGGAGATGTTGTTGTGGGATAGGTTGAGGACGATGGAGGCGACGGCGTGGTCGAGGTTTGGGGGAGCTTCCTTGAGGGAGTTGTGACTGAAGTCCACCACGGTCAGGTCCTCCATGTCGAAGACGTCGGCAGGAATACCGGATGTTTTGATCTGATGTCCAGTTCATATTGGTCGCTATCAAGATTAGGCTCTGAGTCAGTATAACGATTTTTCATGTAGCTTACGTAGGAGGATAGTTGGAAGTAGAGTGGTTGGTGCTACCTGATTGCTGCGGAAGTTGATGGAGCGTAGGTTGGGCAGGTCGGAGAGTTCGCCGTGGACGGAGCTGAGGCCGTTGCCGATCATCTGAAGGTGCTCCAAATTTTTCATCTGTGACAACTCGTCCGGCACCTGACAAGGAAACAGTTGTGCGTTGGAAAGGCGAGAGAAAAGGGACTGGCCTTTTCGAGGCCTACGCGGTTCAGCTTCAGCCAGCGAAGACCAATCATCTCTCCGGCGGCCTCCGGGAAAGTTTCGCCCTAAAAATTTGTCCAGCTTTCCTTCGAACCTATTCTCCAATTTTATTTAGTTTCATTCATTCATCACAAAATCGGAATTGACTGTTTTGAAAGTTCTCTTTGAAACATCCCCCGAGTTGCAGGAATTGAATCCAGAGGCTCATTAGAGGTCTTACGCTGAAGTCATTATCGGTGAGGTCGATGCCTCGAACAAAGGGGAGGACGCCGGTGTTGGCCATCGCTTCCTCCCGGACACCAGCTTTCCGCCTCACATGGAGCACTCTCCTCCCTTCTCTGCAACACTCACCCAACGGGGGACACTCTTGAGGAGAGAGCAGAAGGGGGAGGGGGTTAGTGGAGGGGCGGTAGGAGGGTCCTTGGTACCTACGTGCCCGGGGGTTCTCCTCCTCCCCCCAAGAGGAGTGCCCGACACTCCTGGACTTTGCCGCTGCCTACCAGGAGGACACCAGGCTTTACACAGCGCGCTTGGAAGGCCTACAGTAGTCGCCTCTTCCTTGCTTCCTCCTTCCAATCGGCCGGCCTTGCCATGTAAACAAAAAACATCTTTGCTCTATTTTTCGCCTATTGCCCGCGATTATTCACCAGCTGATTCAACAGGCGTGTTGATGTTGCTCAGATCCGTCATGCGGACTGCTGCTGTTGATGTGGGGGGTTGTGAGAAGGATTTTTTTCCAGCTGGTGAGCACAACAGAAGAATCCGCCAACGCTGTTTCCATAAAAGTCTCGCAGGAGCCTAAAACCACCGAAGAGGAGAAGAGGAGCACAGGAGGTGAGAAGCCCGGTGAATAAAACGCAACTTCCTTGTAATCCTAAGAGCAGAGAGAAAGAAAAGGCGGAGAATGAAACCATAATGGGCTAGTGAATGAAAGAGCGGATAGAGAGCAAAGAATGCGTCAAAGTAAAAGCAGAGGAAACAAAAACAGCTGAGGTAAGTCCAGACCTCGTATAGCTGGTTGGTGTGCTGAAAGCCGAGTGAACGCAACACGCAAGATGATGCCTAGGTTGACTGGATGCAACAAAGCACAGCTAGGGTCTCCTTTGCCCGGGCGATGAACGGGAGGGTGCTTGGCACAGAATGAGGGCGGGGGCATGGGGAAGGAGGGACGGGGCTAGGGATAGGCGGCATCGAAGTCGAGCAGGATGAGCTTGGTGTCCTCGGTGCCAGTCCGGGAGCCCACAGCAGCCACCAGGGCAGTGGGAGTGGCCTGCAATGCCGGGGATGAGGGGTAGGAAGAGGGGATGAGAGAAGGGAGCGAGCCTTGAGTCTCCAGACGCAGCCGCCGGAGTCCTTGCTCCTGAGGGTCTCCACGTCGCGGAGGAAGGCGCCGGAGCGAGCGTCCCAGAGCTTGACGGTGCCGTCGTCGGAGGAGGTGACGACGAGGCCGTTGGCCAGGTATGCGAGGCTCGTCACTGCCGAGGTGTGCCGGTTGTGCCCGGACAGCGTGTGCAGGCACTGCCCGTCCACCACGTCCCACACCTGCCACCCATTTGCTCTGCTCCTCTTTGCTCTTTGCTTTGCAATTGAGTATTTCTGGGAATTACAAATGAATAATTCAGAATTCAGGCTTACAGATGAATTGCTTCACATCTGATGGAAATACAAGTCTGAGTTTTTTCAACATCTCTCTCATACTGCTCCCTTAGCTCATTTGAAATTGAAAGTCACGTCCAATTAGAAAAAAAGAAAAGCAGAACCTTGACAGTGGAGTCGGCATTGCCGGAGACGAGGATGCGGCCGCGAAGCTCCATGCCGGAGGTGAGGCTTTGGTGGCCCATGAGCTGGTGCAGACAGGTCCCGCCGGCCAGCTCCCAGACGCGTATGGAGGTGTCGAGGCTGCCGCTGATGACGATGCCGCGCTCGCTGTCCATCTGGAGGCTGTAGACGCGGTTCGTGTGGCCGGTGAGTGTGTGCGTGCAGGCCCCCGTCCCCGCATCCCACACCTACTACCCTACTACGCTTTTCACAGAATGGGGGGCATGTCACAGGATGGGGGACTAAAGGGCATGAAACGGGCAAAATAGAAGATTTTGGCTTAGAATTACGTCGAATACAAAATAAGTGAAATGCCTGTCGCACTGACTTATTTGCTCAAAATTATCAAAATTTAGCAAATCAAATTTAGCAAAAAACCAACAATTTTCCTTAGGTTATTCATACCGTTTCTTGGGAGAGACTGAGAGGCAGATGGAGAGGGTTGTAACCTTGACAGTGTAGTCGTAGGCACCGCTGACGACCCTCCGTCCATCGAACTGCACACAACGGACAGCAGCCACATGGCCGCTGAAGGTGCGGAGGTCCCGGCCGCTGCGAATGTCCCAGAGCTTGAGGCTGGTGTCCCGACTGCCCGACACCAGCTGCTCCCCCGCCAGCGCCATGCAGCGCACCGTGGACGTGTGCCCCCGCAGCGTGTGCAGACACTCCCCCGACACCTCACCCTCACCCTCCCCACCATCCCGAAGTCCGAGGTCCCATACACGCACCGTTCTATCTGTGCTCCCGCTGTCAAATGGCTCAGTTGACATTTCCGTTTCTGGGGCAATGTGCATCTTAGCGGCAGTTTTGATGGACCAGTTACAACTTGTTTGACAAATTAGATATCTAAGGTAAACATTTATTCCAAAATACTCCACAGCTTATTGAATTGGTCTGATGAGACTAGGTTAAAACTGGGCAATTGAGAGCAGGCGAACCTAATGGCGAACTGTCCGTCCGGAGTGATCTGTGAGCACCAGACACCGCCAGTATGTCCGGAGAGGGTCTTGAGGCAGCGTCCTTGAGAGGCGCTCCAGACGCGGAGGGTGTTGTCGTCGGAGCCGCTGAGGATGATGTCGCCGGCTATTTGAAGACAGGTGATCACGTGCTCCTCATGCCCCTTCAGCTCCTTTCGACTCACCTGTCCCGACTCACGCCGCCAGTTGCTGTTCACCTGCACCTCTTCTACCTATGCCCATGCTTTCTGCTTCCTTGCAAACTAATGATGGCAATAATTCTGATACACTCATTTTTGACTCATGTATCATGCAAATGCTTCTTAAATTGAAGATTGATTTATCAGGACGTTGAAGAGGATAAAAGCAATACTTGGTGGTTGACAAAAATGAAGACCCATACAAATGCTGTCTCCATAACTCATTTCAAAAGCCTCCATTCTCGCTCCACTCTAACTTGACAAGAGGCCAGGCGGAACCTTGGAGTGTCGCAAGTAGAGGGCTTTGAACATGCTGCGCTGGTAGCAGCTGGAGTTGCCGGGCTGACGATCGGGGAAGTTCTGGAAGCTCAGCCCTGCCTCCTGGCACTTCTCCTTCCACAGCAGCAGGTCTTCCGTCAGGCTGCGCCAGTAGCGCGAAACCCCAGCCGCTCTTGCCAGGTCCTTCAATATTTTCGACTTAGGGTTGCTACCCAACTGGGTTGCTACGAAGGCTGGTAGGGATGGGTAACCTTGGCGCCGAGCTGAGCCAGGACGATGAGGGCGAGCTCTTTGGGGAGGGCGAAGATGAAGTCCTTCTGGAAGTGTGGCTCGATGACATCGCGCAGGTGGCGAATCTCGCTCAGACTGCACGAGTCCACCAGGGCTGTCAGGGCGTTCACCTCAAACATATTCCTCATTTTATACCTCTTCCTCCTCCAAGGCGCGCTCCAGGCCACCTTCTCCTCCAGACCCATGGCATCGAAAGTGGAAAGGACACTGTCCATTGGGCTAATGTTTGAGATGTGTCGGCCGGAGCGCAATTTCATGTTTGCATCGAATGGGAGCTAATCAAGTGGAAGTGTATTTTTTGAGCACTGGGCCACGCCCTTCCTAGGCTGTGCGGAATGCCAGCAGGCTAGCAGACGCACACAATGGACCCTTTGCGCAACTACCAACAGTCAAAACAATGCCCAGTCCCAAAAACCACCCCAAATTACTGTTTACGCATGCATGGTTATGCTTATAGAACGGTGAAGCTAAGAAGCGAATATGATCAGAACACTTTTCCACTATATAAGTCCAATATCACAGCAATCAAAAGGGAAAGTGTGGGGAAATCTCTGTTGCAATATTTTTTATAATTTTTAATTAATTTCGAAAAAAACATTCACAACTCGATCGAAAAGTGGAACCTTGTCCGCATGGGTCCATCCGTGGTAGGCGGCCAGCCAGGGGGCGGAGGGTCCGAGGAGCGCGGGTTTCTTGGCGGCGTCGCCGTTTTCGTAGGACGGCTGGCGGCGCTTGCCGGGGAAGAGGAAGGCGTTGGCGCCGGCCGGGGAGGACTCCAGCGGCGGCGTCTCGAAACAACTGGCCTCCACCGATGTGGACGCTCTGGAGGCACGGCTCAGGAAACACTCCGACTCCGTCGATTCCTCCATCTCTATTGACAGCATTTTTAGAGCTCCTTCAATCCTTGTCTTCTTCTTCTGGAACAGTACAATATCTCTGGCTATTTTAGGGGTGCTCAAGGCAATTAGTCATTACATTACCCATTCAGCAGTCAAAGACGTGGATGAAAAAGCGCAAAAAACCCTACAGACGCATGGTCTTCTAGGCAGTGAATGGGACCTAGTAGATGCGCAAAGGAGATGCGCTGCAGCAGGGGGACTAGTGCAGAGAGAAAGGGCCGGGAGGGCAATGCAGAGGTCGGGTGTTGGTGGTGGAGAAGAGAGTGTGGAAGGCGTGCGCGCGTGTGATGCGATAGGCGGGGGAGGCGCGCGGAGGAGGGAGGGGGCAAGGTGGAGTGGGTTGGGGATGGAAATGGGGGCCTCAGATGGGCGTAGAGGAGCGATCGTGAGGCTCCCCCCAGCCAGCTATTGATGCGCAGGCCAGTCCAACCTCCCTCCACACCCTGCCCAGGCCTCCGAGAATGGCCTATCCCCCGACCTATACGGTAGGAAGGCCTTCCTGTAGGCGTACAAATGCAGCAGTAGGAGGAGGAGGTGTGCATCCGCCGACGTCTCACCCTGCCACTCTGTCTCTGGCGAGAACGCCAACTTTGTGTCGCGCCCTGGTGGGGCTGAGTCTGTGAGGAGTGGGGCGCCTGACCTCGCCGCCCTCCACCGCCAGCCACCCCGACCGCACTCTTTCCCTTCTCCTTGCCTCCAACCCCCCACCCAGCCTCCCCCCAACCTCCTCCACCCCCAGTCTTTCTTTCGCTCTTTCTCTGCACCCCTCTTTCTTCCGCTTTTATCAGTGCCCTGGTGAGGCTGTGCGCAATCTCGGCAAGGCCAAATCTGCCTGGCGTCTGCTCTCGTGATGTTTTTCCCACCCCCACAGGTGGCGAAATGAGTCGAAGAGGGGACTTATTAGGCTGAGGGAAATGAGCATCTTAGTTATCCCCAGCGTGCCTTTAGGGCACAAACAGCCTCTGCCTCTGTCTTTTCATACGCTCCCCTCCCCTCCAACACACTCATGCCTCGCTATCTTCATGCTGGCGTGACCTCGTGCAGGAAGGGGGAGGGGGGGATAGAGGGGGTAGAGGGGAGGATAGAGGGGAGGAGGACAGAGGACTTCCGTCCTGCCCCCCTCATCCCAACCCCTCTCTCTGTTCACAAGTCATTATCCCCTCCGCACTTACTCTGACGCTAGCTGGGCCCCACAGTCTCTCCGCCGTGCCCCCACATGTATCACCACCATCACCAACAGAGCCTCAATCGCTGGATCCTCCGCGGTCAACACCCCTCTTTGCCCAAACACACCTGCCTCTCTCTCTCTCTCCGCACGCGCACACCTCAAATCCACACACAATCCTCCCCCTTGCCCCCTCTTTACAAATACGCATCCCCTTCGGAGGATGGGAAGAGTGAGGTAGGACTGTGATTGGGCGAGTGAGGTAGTAGAGGGGGGTGTTGAAGGTGATGCAGTAAGCTGGGAGAACGTCGTCCGGCAAGGCGGCAGAAGCTGGCTGGCCATGACGCCGAAGGGGAAGGAGAACGGAGCCTCCCCCGCTCCCAACGGCATCAAAGAGGTCTGGGCCTCCAACCTCGAGGAGGAGTTCAAGGCCATTCGCTCCATCGTACACCACTATCCCTATGTCGCCATGGTTCCCTCCACTTCTCCTACACCTACCCTCTAGCACTACTCACACCCTCTATTCACTGCAGGACACAGAGTTCCCGGGCGTGGTGGCTCGACCGATCGGTGAGTTCAAGAGCCGAGAGGACTATCAGTACCAGCTGCTGCGCTGCAAC
Source organism: Ptycholaimellus sp. GST1_10 (assembly GCA_030248095.1). NCBI lineage: Eukaryota > Metazoa > Nematoda > Chromadorea > Chromadorida > Chromadoridae > Ptycholaimellus > Ptycholaimellus sp. GST1_10. Next base: position 18,054 of record JASANA010009117.1, read on the forward strand.
GTTGACCTGCTCAGGTGGGTGGAGTGGTGGAGGTGGGTGTTTGGAGGGGATGAAATTAGGGTGTTTGAGGTTGATCCAAGTGGGCCTGTCCTTCTACGACAGCGAGGGAAAGCTGCCGGAGCCGGTGTGCACGTGGCAGTTCAACTTCAAGTTCAACCTCTCCGAGGACATGTACGCCCAGGACTCCGTGGATCTCCTGCAAAGCTCGGGCATTCAGTTTCCCCGCCTGGGGGAGGACGGCATTGATGTTTCCCCCCTTATTTAAGCCCTACTCTAACTCAACCTCAGCTGATGATGAAGGTGTCGGAGTTCGCGCAGCTGCTGATGACCTCTGGGCTGGTGCTGACGGACGAGGTGACGTGGCTGAGCTTTCACAGCGGCTACGACTTCGGCTACCTCATGAAACTCCTCACCAACACCAAGCTCTCCAAGGACCAGCGGGAGTTCACCTCCCTCCTCCACATCTTCTTCCCTCACATATACGACATCAAAAACGTCATCCTTCACATGCCGCCCGCAGTTCAGGTCTCCACCCTTTCACTTCTTTCCTCTGCCATCATTGTGAAACGGAGAACAGTCGATTTTTGTTCCCTTTACACTTCCATTGTGCAATGTGTCAAAGAACATTTTTAATTTAAGCAAATTTTTATTCCAAAGTGTAGTAAAATAAATAAAAAATTTAGTTCACGGAAATTTACTTTCAAGTCTCCTAAAATTAATAGTTTTTAATTTACGAAAATTTTAACTTCAAAATCCCCTGCAAATGATATAAATTGGCCAGGCAGCGCTGTCCGGCGGCCTGCAGGAGATCGCGGACAGCCTGGCAGTGGAGCGGGTGGGCCGATCTCACCAGGCCGGCTCAGACTCCCTGCTCACTGGGGCGACGTTCTTCCGGATCAAGGAGAAGTACTTCGAGAACGACTGGGCTGCCATCCGCTCTCACGAGCAGAAGCTCTACGGCCTCACCGCCATGCCCGCCCTCTCCGCCGCCGGCGGCAAGGAGAACCGCGCCCCCTCTCCCTCCAACCTTCCACCCGCTCCCCCCAGCCCCTCCACCGTCGCCGCCCCCTCCGCCCTCCCCTACGAGGCCCAGGGCTCCACCGCCAACGGCGGCCTCATCGACGGCACCAACGGCGTCAATGTTCCGCCTGGTATACCTTCTGTCCCATCTGGTGAAGGAGTGTAAAGACAGGAGGCTTTGTGAGGTCTGTCTGGACGCGAGGAGCGAGAGTCGTCCAGCTCCAGCTCCTCCACGGCGGACTCATCCTCCACCACCACCAGCCCCGACTCCGATCCCCCCAAGTCCACCTGAACGGGGCGCCCTGCACAGCTCTTCAGCCACCGTCTCCTAGCACCTTCAGCCACCACCGCACCAGCAGTCCACACTCCTGTGTAGACTCGGAGAGAGTCGAGCGGAGGGGAGTCGCCTCTCTGCTCCCAGACTTTGCCAGCCCCATTCGCTGATACTCCTTCCCTCCTCCCCTTTTCGCCTTTCCACCCCTTTCTGCTGCACAACACACGCTACATGTATATACCGGACGGACACCATGCTGTCCCATTGCGCCTTTGGCAAAAGAAAGCAGGACAGCTTGGCACAGACCAAAGATTTAGGGTCTTGCCGACGAATGCAGACAAGATTGAAGTTGCCAGAAGTTAATGTGGCTCAGTTTTGGGGCTTTTGATGGTGAGATGAAACGGAAGTCCGATCACGTGCCAGAGGCTTGCGGTGCAAAGTTGTGAATCTGCGCGATTGCAAAGAACGTAGGTATACAGAAACAGGTGAACAGAAACGAGAAACTGCTGAAAAGAGGCGAAGTCAGCCAGCTTCCCTGTTCTTCTTAAGCCTTATCTAAACTTCTCACATCGCTATTAATCTCTTTATCTTGGCCTGATATATTTGCTATGCTTTTAGTCTAGATTCATGAGAAGCTGAGGAGCTTATGCCACTCTTTCCACAAACTTCTTACGATCCCATTTTTATCTTTGAATCAGCAATACGTTTTGCAGCTATTCTAGTGCTATTAGAAGTATTGGGAACTGGAAGCTTTGTTAAAAGTCAAAACTGATCTGTGAAAAGAGGGGGGCAGGGTGAATGCGCGTGTGCAAAGGCCTTATTTCTCCTGCTGCCGCGCCAACCCCCCTTTCCCCCCTCCTTAGCTCACTTCTCTCTCTACAGCCTTGGATCACACCACCTCCTTATTGCGTCGTCGATAGCTAATAAGCAGGCCACAAAGGAGCCAACGAAAGTCAATCGCCCCATCCCACCTGCCCTATCTCTGACTAAGTCCCTCCAATACTGCTCAGAAATGCTTCGGCGAGCGCAGGATCTTACCGCATTCCCCTCTGTTTACGCCGGTTCAAAGGTGCTTTTGGAAAAAGTGCGGTTCCGGGGGGATTCGTCAGCAACTAGACAGATTAAAAGCCGTGGTGAGCTTGCCTAGCAACAGGCCTCAGATAGCAAATGCGTAGAAGGAATAGGCTCAGGGCACGCAATGAAGCCTTGTGAAGGTTGAATGCGTTCTGCAGAAGCCGGTGGGGATTGGACGGCGGATGGAGCGGATGGAGCTGTTTAACGAGGGCCCCGTGGTGGACCCCTTCTGGTCACTCAACCTCACCGACGATCACCTCAACGACGTACAGGAACTCATACGCTCCGAAATGCCCGGCCCCTCCAACCTGTATCCTCCTACATTATTACTCTCTCTGTATGGAGCTGTTCAACGAGGGCCCCGTGGTGGACCCCTTCTCGTCCCTCAACCTCACCGACGATCACCTCAATGACGTTCAGGAACTCATACGCTCCGAAATGCCCGGCCCCTCCAACCTGTATCCTCCTACATTATTACTCTCTCTGTATGGAGCTGTTCAACGAGGGCCCCGTGGTGGACCCCTTCTGGTCCCTCAACCTCACCGACGATCACCTCAACGACGTACAGGAACTCATACGCTCCGAAATGCCCGGCCCCTCCAACCTGTATCCTCCTACATTATTACTCTCTCTGTATGGAGCTGTTCAACGAGGGCCCCGTGGTGGACCCCTTCTGGTCCCTCAACCTCACCGACGATCACCTCAACGACGTTCAGGAACTCATACGCTCCGAAATGCCCGGCCCCTCCAACCTGTATCCTCCTACATTATTACTCTCTCTGTATGGAGCTGTTCAACGAGGGCCCCGTGGTGGACCCCTTCTGGTCCCTCAACCTCATCGACGATCACCTCAACGACGTTCAGGAACTCATACGCTCCGAAATGCCCGGCCCCTCCAACCTGTATCCTCCTACATTATTACTATCTCTGTATGGAGCTGTTCAACGAGGGCCCCGTGGTGGACCCCTTCTGGTCCCTCAACCTCACCAACGATCACCTCAACGACGTTCAGGAACTCATACGCTCCGAAATGCCCGGCCCCTCCAACCTGTATCCTCCTATATTATTACTCTCTCTGTATGGAGCTGTTCAACGAGGGCCCCGTGGTGGACCCCTTCTGGTCCCTCAACCTCACCGACGATCACCTCAACGACGTTCAGGAACTCATACGCTCCGAAATGCCCGGCCCCTCCAACCTGTATCCTCCTACATTATTACTCTCTCTGTATGGAGCTGTTCAACGAGGGCCCCGTGGTGGACCCCTTCTGGTCCCTCAACCTCACTGACGATCACCTCAACGACGTTCAGGAACTCATACGCTCCGAAATGCCCGGCCCCTCCAACCTGTATCCTCCTACATTATTACTATCTCTGTATGGAGCTGTTCAACGAGGGCCCCGTGGTGGACCCCTTCTGGTCCCTCAACCTCATCGACGATCACCTCAACGACGTTCAGGAACTCATACGCTCCGAAATGCCCAGCCCCTCCAACCTGTATCCTCCTACATTATTACTCTCTCTGTATGGAGCTGTTCAACGAGGGCCCCGTGGTGGACCCCTTCTGGTCCCTCAACCTCACTGACGATCACCTCAACGACGTTCAGGAACTCATACGCTCCGAAATGCCCGGCCCCTCCAACCTGTATCCTCCTACATTATTACTATCTCTGTATGGAGCTGTTCAACGAGGGCCCCGTGGTGGACCCCTTCTGGTCCCTCAACCTCACCGACGATCACCTCAACGACGTTCAGGAACTCATACGCTCCGAAATGCCCGGCCCCTCCAACCTGTATCCTCATATATTATTACTCTCTCTGTATGGAGCTGTTCAACGAGGGCCCCGTGGTGGACCCCTTCTGGTCCCTCAACCTCACCGACGATCACCTCAACGACGTTCAGGAACTCATACGCTCCGAAATGCCCGGCCCCTCCAACCTGTATCCTCCTACATTATTACTCTCTCTGTATGGAGCTGTTCAACGAGGGCCCCGTGGTGGACCCCTTCTGGTCCCTCAACCTCATCGACGATCACCTCAACGACGTTCAGGAACTCATACGCTCCGAAATGCCCAGCCCCTCCAACCTGTATCCTCCTACATTATTACTCTCTTTGTATGGAGCTGTTCAACGAGGGCCCCGTGGTGGACCCCTTCTGGTCCCTCAACCTCATCGACGATCACCTCAACGACGTTCAGGAACTCATACGCTCCGAAATGCCCGGCCCCTCCAACCTGTATCCTCCTACATTATTACTCTCTCTGTATGGAGCTGTTCAACGAGGGCCCCGTGGTGGACCCCTTCTGGTCCCTCAACCTCACCGACGATCACCTCAACGACGTTCAGGAACTCATACGCTCCAAAATGCCCGGCCCCTCCAACCTGTATCCTCCTACATTATTACTCTCTCTGTATGGAGCTGTTCAACGAGGGCCCCGTGGTGGACCCCTTCTGGTCCCTCAACCTCACCGACGATCACCTCAACGACGTTCAGGAACTCATACGCTCCGAAATGCCCGGCCCCTCCAACCTGTATCCTCCTACATTATTACTCTCTCTGTATGGAGCTGTTCAACGAGGGCCCCGTGGTGGACCCCTTCTGGTCCCTCAACCTCACCGACGATCACCTCAACGACGTTCAGGAACTCATACGCTCCGAAATGCCCGGCCCCTCCAACCTGTATCCTCATATATTATTACTCTCTCTGTATGGAGCTGTTCAACGAGGGCCCCGTGGTGGACCCCTTCTGGTCCCTCAACCTCATCGACGATCACCTCAACGACGTTCAGGAACTCATACGCTCCGAAATGCCCAGCCCCTCCAACCTGTATCCTCCTACATTATTACTCTCTCTGTATGGAGCTGTTCAACGAGGGCCCCGTGGTGGACCCCTTCTGGTCCCTCAACCTCATCGACGATCACCTCAACGACGTTCAGGAACTCATACGCTCCGAAATGCCCGGCCCCTCCAACCTGTATCCTCCTACATTATTACTCTCTCTGTATGGAGCTGTTCAACGAGGGCCCCATGGTGGACCCCTTCTGGTCCCTCAACCTCATCGACGATCACCTCAACGACGTTCAGGAACTCATACGCTCCGAAATGCCCGGCCCCTCCAACCTGTATTCTCCTACATTATTACTCTCTCTGTATGGAGCTGTTCAACGAGGGCCCCGTGGTGGACCCCTTCTGGTCCCTCAACCTCATCGACGATCACCTCAACGACGTTCAGGAACTCATACGCTCCGAAATGCCCGGCCCCTCCAACCTGTATTCTCCTACATTATTACTCTCTCTGTATGGAGCTGTTCAACGAGGGCCCCGTGGTGGACCCCTTCTGGTCCCTCAACCTCATCGACGATCACCTCAACGACGTTCAGGAACTCATACGCTCCGAAATGCCTGGCCCCTCCAACCTGTATTCTCCTACACTATTACTCTACCAATTGAATAGCCCTACTAGCAATTGGTCCAGATTATGATTAATGTAGTTTTTGTTCTAATCTCTAAATATGCCATGTTTGTGAACCCTTAGGAATTTCCTTGCTTGTCCTGTCAAAAGCCTAGAGGTCAAAGGATTGCAGTTCAATGCCGTCAATGGGTGGAGGCGGAGCGGATGAGGAGCTCTTCTCCGGCCTCCCCGAAAGCGAGCCGCAGCCCATGGACATCGGCAGCATCGAGCGCATGCTCAAGCAGGAATCCGCCACGCCCACCGCCAATCCACGCGTCTCCTTCCAACAGCAGCCCCCCGTTCCCATTCCTCACCTCTCCCCCTCTGTCCATCCTCAGCCAACCTCTCTGTAGCCACTCCAGCTGGGCAGCCCCAATCTAGCCATGGGCCAGCCGCCTGCTGAACAGCCGCAACACCTGGCCGGCTACAACTTCCCGCCCATGCCCGTGCCCCCGCCCCTCCTCCTTGCTTCACCCCGCTCTGGTTCCTCTTCTTACTACTCCTCCTTATGCAAGCCCAGAGCAGAGGGCTTAGGGACTGAAGAAGGGGCTGAGAAGAGAGGCGAGGCAGTGTGGACGGAGTGCGAGACGCAGCGCAGCGGCAGCCTCAAACGAGCCGCCGCCGTCAGGCCCTACAATCCGGTGGAGGAAAAGGTCCCCCTACTCTTTCTCTCCTACCCAACCTACCAGCAGTCACCGTTCAGGCCAGCTGTCTGCGGTCAGCCTCGAATGGGGCGCCAGCAATGGCGGGCAGTTCGCGGCAGCTGACCAAGGCGGAGCCAGCTTCCCCAACCTCTGGCGGCGAGGACACCGATGGAGATGATTCCGGGCCCACCCCGTCAACCTCTCACGGCCACCCTCCTCGTCCTGGTCGTGATGGCCGCCGTACTGCGCACAATCTCATCGAGGTAGACGCACCTGCCTCAAAGCATATATTCGGTTTCCAAAGACCGAAATGCCAGAACAGTGGAGGATTTATGCTGGTCAATGAGTGATGGCAAGTAGTAAGCTGTGTTGCAGAAGAAGTACCGCTGCTCCATCAACGACAAGATCCAGGAGATCAAGTGCGAACTGGTTGGCCCCGACGCCAAGGTCTCTCTCTCTGCATCCTCTCAGTCCCAGCTTCAGATATGGACAGAGCAGACGGACTTGAGATGAGCAAATCGGCGGTGCTGAGAAAAGCGCTGGAGCGCATGCAGGAGCTGCAGCGTTCCAACGACGAACTGCGGCGACGCAACGCCCAACTCAAACAGCGCATCCAGGAGGCTACGGGTGAGGAGACATCCCCATTTTCCTTGCCTCTTTGGAAAAGGCAACTTCAATCAGAGCCATGGGCCCGTTTTCATTCGTTCAGATGCCAAGAGGGACCTGGGCCATTGAAGGTGCGGGGGTGAGCTCGATGGAGGGCTGCTCGGCGAGCTCCGAGTCTGACAACCCGCGCAGTCGCAACGGCTCCGGAAACTCCGCCGCATGCCACCCCGGCTTGCTGGACAGGTTTTTCCTTTTTTCTATCCCCCATCCATAAACTCTCTCACTTAGGCTATTTCTTAGGACGAAGGGAACGCTGATGGTGCTACTGCTAGGGCTGCTTGTCTGCAACCCCCTAGGCCTGCTCTTCCCATCCAGTGTGATGCAGACACAAGAGGCGCCGCCCTTGGAGCACTTTGCCTCCAGAACCCTGCTCGCCTATCAGGAAGATACTGGTTGCTGGGGGTGGAGGGAAGTGAGGTGAGAGGAGGAGAAAGTGTTTGGTGCAGGGGAAGAAGGGAGCGGAGGGAACGGGTGGCAGGAGATGGGGCTGCGGATGCTGTGTATGACGGCATTGAACGCGCTCGTCGTTTCCTGCTTCCTGGCCCGCCTTCTTGTCTACGGAGAGCCCGTCATCCCTGACCACGATTCCAGGTCATCCATATTCCCTCTCAACCCCTCCCTCCCTTACCCCTCCCTTGCAATCACAGGCTGGAAAAGCTTGGCTCAGAGCGCAGTCGACGTGAGGCTGGGGAAGTAGCACAGCAGTTAGCCGAGGCCCTGCACCATATAGGACGTCCACTGCCTGCCAGCCGTATGGATGAAGTAATGTTTGATGGAGATTGTGAGATGGGGGTGGGTGAGAAAGAGGAGGATGCAGGTGCTGTCGGTGGTGTGGCAGGTCTCGCGTAAGGCGCTGAACAAGGTCTACGTGGGCTGCTGGCTGAGTTCAAGGCCGCGGGGAGGCCTGTCCGCCGACGTCGTTCGCGCCTCCCACAAACGCACCGCCCTACTCTATCACCACCTCCACCGACTCAACCTACTCGGTCATGGCCAAGGTATCTCCCACATCCCATCACCAATACTTCAATGCTCTTGAACATGCTTCCTTCACCCTGGCACATAATCTGACCAGGAGCAGAAAAATGAGCTGCAGGAAGCTGGCTGACGGGACTGAGCACTGGGCTGGCGGCTCTGAACCTGGGCGAGGCTGCCGGAGATGCTATGCCCGCGGAGCAGCTCACCCAGATCTATCTACTCCTAGCACTCCGCTTCCGCAAATCCCTTCCCCGCCTCCCACTTGTTCAGGTCTTCTTCCCCTAAGCTTTTCTCTCTCCCTTGCACCAAGAGGGCTGCAGAAGTACCTGCTGAGCAAGGCTCGCCAAGTGGGCCCGGGTGGAATGAAAGGCAGCATGGCCTGGCTCTATACACCCGCTGGTGCAGCCTTCCTCGCCTCTGCGGACTGCGATGCCGTCTGGGAGGCACGCTCCAGTGCATTCCACCCTTTCGCTCATCTTCATTCCATCGGTTTCCTAGGGGGCGGGGGCCTAATGAGGAAGAGCAAATGAAATGGGGTGTTTGCAGCGTGCCCACTGGAGATGCTGACGGCGGGCTTCAAGGTGGAGCTGATGAAGCGACTGCTGCGCTGCCACTGCGAGCCGCTCCTTCCGCCCTGCCCCGCCGCTGGAGAAAATCTCAAGTTCCCATTCTTCCTATCATTCTCTCCTTCCCTTCAAATCCCAATCATTCTCCCTCCATTGCAGCGGCTATGCGACGGCAGAGCTGGAGCAGCTGGCCGTCCTGCTGTTGGAGACGAGTGCGGGCAGTGAGCCTGCTGCCAAGGGCCCCTGTCATCAGGGTGAGCAGTGATCGGATAGGGGAGTAGCAGCAGGGAGAGAAGGGTGCTGCAGGGGATGAGCTGGCTGAGTGGTGGGGCAGTGTTCTGAGTGCAGCCTTGGCCTGGGCCAAAGGGGAGCCCGCCAAGGCTCGCTACGCCCGCATCCGCGATGCTCCAGCACTGCTTAGAGCCGAGTAAACTCCCTGCTTATTGCTACAACCTTTTTAAAAGCTGTCGCTGCTGTATCATGGGATAGTACAGAGTTGGGCTCAATTTATTCTTGCGAGAATCATAATCATATCGATGAATATCTCATTAAAATTCCCGCAAGAATAAATTGACACCACCTTAATGGCTAGAAAGGCGTAATTGAAGGGCTAGAAACGGGATGAAAAGGTATTAGGGTGAAGCAATTGCAGGCCGCGTGCACTGGCATTCGGCTACGCGTTCTGCGTGCGCCGCCTGTGCTTGTTCACGAAGAGCAAGCTGGTGTTGGTGCCTGAGCTGGTGCGAAAAGCATCGGCCGCTCTCAGCTGCACCTCTACGGCCTTGCCCGGCCAACCTCAGCTGGAGGAACTCGTCAACCTCCTCATCTACGACTGGCTCCTCGACGGCCTCCTTCAGCTCTGGCAGAGTCGCCTACCACAGTGTCAGCCTCTATTCCTGGTGCCTGAGCTGGTGCGAAAAGCATCGGCCGCTCTCAGCTGCACCTCTGCGGCCTTGCCCGGCCAACCTCAGCTGGAGGAACTCGTCAACCTCCTCATCTACGACTGGCTCCTCGACGGCCTCCTTCAGCTCTGACAGAGTCGCCTACCACAGTGTCAGCCTCTATTCCTGGTGCCTGAGCTGGTGCGAAAAGCATCGGCCGCTCTCAGCTGCACCTCTGCGGCCTTGCCCGGCCAACCTCAGCTGGAGGAACTCGTCAACCTCCTCATCTACGACTGGCTCCTCGACGGCCTCCTTCAGCTCTGGCAGAGTCGCCTACCACAGTGTCAGCCTCTATTCCTGGTGCCTGAGCTGGTGCGAAAAGCATCGGCCGCTCTCAGCTGCACCTCTGCGGCCTTGCCCGGCCAACCTCAGCTGGAGGAACTCGTCAACCTCCTCATCTACGACTGGCTCCTCGACGGCCTCCTTCAGCTCTGGCAGAGTCGCCTACCACAGTGTCAGCCTCTATTCCTGGTGCCTGAGCTGGTGCGAAAAGCATCGGCCGCTCTCAGCTGCACCTCTGCGGCCTTGCCCGGCCAACCTCAGCTGGAGGAACTCGTCAACCTCCTCATCTACGACTGGCTCCTCGACGGCCTCCTTCAGCTCTGGCAGAGTCGCCTACCACAGTGTCAGCCTCTATTCCTGGTGCCTGAGCTGGTGCGAAAAGCATCGGCCGCTCTCAGCTGCACCTCTGCGGCCTTGCCCGGCCAACCTCAGCTGGAGGAACTCGTCAACCTCCTCATCTACGACTGGCTCCTCGACGGCCTCCTTCAGCTCTGGCAGAGTCGCCTACCACAGTGTCAGCCTCTATTCCTGGTGCCTGAGCTGGTGCGAAAAGCATCGGCCGCTCTCAGCTGCACCTCTGCGGCCTTGCCCGGCCAACCTCAGCTGGAGGAACTCGTCAACCTCCTCATCTACGACTGGCTCCTCGACGGCCTCCTTCAGCTCTGGCAGAGTCGCCTACCACAGTGTCAGCCTCTATTCCTGGTGCCTGAGCTGGTGCGAAAAGCATCGGCCGCTCTCAGCTGCACCTCTGCGGCCTTGCCCGGCCAACCTCAGCTGGAGGAACTCGTCAACCTCCTCATCTACGACTGGCTCCTCGACGGCCTCCTTCAGCTCTGGCAGAGTCGCCTACCACAGTGTCAGCCTCTATTCCTGGTGCCTGAGCTGGTGCGAAAAGCATCGGCCGCTCTCAGCTGCACCTCTGCGGCCTTGCCCGGCCAACCTCAGCTGGAGGAACTCGTCAACCTCCTCATCTACGACTGGCTCCTCGACGGCCTCCTTCAGCTCTGGCAGAGTCGCCTACCACAGTGTCAGCCTCTATTCCTGGTGCCTGAGCTGGTGCGAAAAGCATCGGCCGCTCTCAGCTGCACCTCTGCGGCCTTGCCCGGCCAACCTCAGCTGGAGGAACTCGTCAACCTCCTCATCTACGACTGGCTCCTCGACGGCCTCCTTCAGCTCTGGCAGAGTCGCCTACCACAGTGTCAGCCTCTATTCCTGGTGCCTGAGCTGGTGCGAAAAGCATCGGCCGCTCTCAGCTGCACCTCTGCGGCCTTGCCCGGCCAACCTCAGCTGGAGGAACTCGTCAACCTCCTCATCTACGACTGGCTCCTCGACGGCCTCCTTCAGCTCTGGCAGAGTCGCCTCCCGCAGTGTCAGCCTCCTCTTTCCTCCTCCCTCATTTGCTTGCTCTATTTGGATATGAAGGATTTGGGCGATGCTGTGGAATGGTTGGATTGCAGACGAGGAGTACTGGCGCTGGCCTGCTTCGCAAGAGTTGCAGAGCCTCTTCTCCCGTCTCCTCTGCGACTACCTGGAGAGCCTGGGTCCAAGGCCACCGCCTCGCCTCCTGCTCAAGGGCCAGATATTCCGCCTGGCCCAGCGCATGCTCTCCGGCGCTCATCCTCTGGCCTCTCAGGCCACGCTTCTACGCCTCTCACGGTTCACCATTTTGCCTATATTTCCCTTTTCACCTCCAGCCAGTCTTTTACTTCTATAGTTTCAGGCTAGGTCGAGTGAGGTCCAATGAGTTTTTTCCAGCCCTAATTACGTCTTTTTCCAATTCATTGCAATGCCCATACGCATATGGGTTCATTGGGGCAGAAAATTGGCCACCACTAGCACCCAGTATACGGCATAAACAAGGGAAGTGTACTAGGCAGCAATTCCCTCAAGCGGGACATCCGCGAATGTGATAGGCGAGGGAGGAGGAAGGGAGCATAAAGGCTGTTACCCAACGCCAGGGGCAAATAGGCGCTGGTCTCTGCTACTTCCCTCACAGCTCAGTGGAGCGTGGGCTAATAGCGCTTCCCGTCCACAATCACCCCTGCCAGGGCGTGAACTGGCTGCCTTTGTTGCCCTCCACACCTCACTCACCTTTCACACACAGAGGAAGCAATCATTTCCAGGCAGGCAGCTGACTGCGAGTCCCTCCCACAGGCTGACCTACACCGGCTCCAGGCTCTAAAACATCTTCATCTTCCCTGATTTTACACTACTTTTTCCAATATTTTTTTCCTACTATTATTTTTGGAAATTTTTTAAAAGTGGTTTTATGTTGACAGCTAGTTTTCCGGAATAGTGATAGTGACGCGAGATTTTGCAGTTCAAAAGAGATAGCGATGCGTAGCAAATAATAGCTAGATGTTCTATGGAGGCCTGTACGGGAAAGATTCAATGTGATAGTCTGTCTCGACTTTTGCTTCGCCTACTTTGCTCAGTCCCTGCTTGCAAAGAAGCCTGACATTCGATCATTTTCGCCCTCCTTTTTTCCCTGCAAGCAGCTGTAAAAAGTGGAAGCACTAGCTGGAGTGCTTCCTTTTCCTGAAGTAGGAGCAATTGGCCTAGAGGTGGAAAGGGGGCTGGGTCGAAAGAGACCCCTCCTCGTGTTCCGAGCAGCAATCCCGCGCGGCCTCATAAAAGCAGGCTGCGACGTGTGTGTTGCGGTGGAGGCTCATCTGGCCGCCGGCTATGGGGTCGTTAATCTGCGTCCGGGAAACTAGCCAGTTACTCTCCGACCCGCTTCACGACCCCTTCCCAGCTCTGGCTTACCCCCACCAGCCCTCTTGCGTGTGCGGCCTCATTAAAGCCTAATGCGGCCTGGTGGGGCTCTAGCCCGTGGAGCCGTGGGTGCTTGGAAAGTCTTGTCCCCTGGGCATCAATCATCTGCTCCTGCTTCCAGTCCTCCGCTCCATTCATGTCTGATGTCCACCCCTTCCCCTACTTCTTTGCTCCTCCCGGGTGGCCAGTTTTCAGGCCTGCATTCCAGGCAGTCAGCACTTTTGGCCCTGCTTTTTCTGACGCCTGAGACAAATCAAAGGGACGTCTTTTGCTTTCTTTCTACCAAGAAAGAGAGGTGGACTAGAGCTGGCTTGAGGAGATTGAGCTAGGCTATTTGTAGGTATGGCTGTGAGTCTGAAAGGGGAGCTTGATAAGACTGCGGGCAATCGGCGACCTCCCCGCACCTGCTAATAAGCACCTCCCATCAATCCAGGTGCAAGCGCCTCCCCTGCTCTCTCCAGGCTACTCCCAGAGCCTTTTAGGCCCCGCACGAAGGAAGGAGAAAGCCCTTGTATGAGGAATGGGCCTAGGCCAGAAGAGGGAGAGACAGGGATTGAAGGGCGGGGCTCGACTTTTGGCGCCAGGGACAGGCCAGGATTCCGGGCGTGCCTTGCTTCCACTTCAATCCATCAGCCAACAAGGCCCCTCCCTGTGTGGCCTCTGAAAGGGTCGCGGGGGGAAGGCCAGGGACCAGCTGAGGGGATGCAAACTCAATTTTTCCCACGCTCGCGCCACACAAACGGCCCCCTCCCCCCCTGCCCGCCACAAAGGCAGCCACAAAAGGGCAAGGCTTTGTAAATATCGCTTATCCTACAGCCTCTGGACTTTTTCACCTGCCCTTTATTAGACCGATGGCTGGGCATTTAAGCCAGCTTGCCAAGAGGCTAATAAAGCATCTGAGCGGCTGGACAAATTGCTTTCCGCAAGCCTCTGCCGAGTGGAGGCTTTGGCATTTTTCCTTTGCCGGCTTTTAGCCAACTATTGGGCAGGCCAATGGGCAGCAGGAATGGGCTTTGAATGCAAGTCCAGAGGGCGGCTTAGGCCGGAAATTAGATCTCGTTCCCTGATATCCCGACGGAGGGCTTGGAGTGCCCTTTTTTTCCAACCTCCCAGCCTGGGAGTGCTGTGGGGGAAAAAACCCCTCACGCCTCCCCTCCACGTCTCAATAGGCCTCAATAGGCGTCCCGCTGTTGCCAGGTTCCACTCCAGCCCGCCCTGCAACTTTCTCCACATCCGTCCGGCCCTGTCAGGGAGCTTCCTCTATTTCCGCTGCTCCTGGCCAAGTCCCCATTTTTCGATTTTTGTCCAGGCACTAATTGGGAGGCTCTCCGTCCTTCCGTTCCTTTTTTCCGCCAGCCAACCGGAAAGCTCTGATGGCCTGTGCGCCTAAAAGCAGGCGGCTTGCAACTAGTCCCAATTTGCCGCGCTGCTCTAGGCAAGGGCTGCTCTGGGCTTGACAGATAGCGCAGGGCTCCCAGGAAGGCACGCTCGCTTCCTCTTCCGCCGCTCCCTCTCCTTCCTCCCCCTCCCTCAGCTCCCCTACTGACACTGTGTCGGGGAATAGCGCGACAATCAATCGCGCGCCCCTCCTGGACTCTACATTCGGTGGTGGGCCGTTGGGGCCTTTCTGTTGCAGCCTGCTCTCTAGCCCCCAGCTCCATTCCCCTTTTGTGCTCACGCAAGCATAAAAAGCCCACTCCTTTGGGTATGAGGGGGGAATGGCTTTTTTGCAATGGCTGTTCGAAGGGGATCCCTTTTGATCCGCAACGGCTCCCGCGGCAGGCGCCTTAATCGGATACGGCGCCTCTAAAGGCGTCTAAAGGATGCGCGCGTCAGTGTCTGCTTTTGCGCTAGTGGAAGGGAGGGGGAGGGAGGCAGAGAGGAGAAGGATGGAGGGATAGGAGGAGGAGGGAGGGGCAGGAGAAAAGACAAGCTCCTTCCTCGCTCCTCCTCTCCAGGAGAGGCGGCCCCCCAAGAGAGCGCTGCTTCTCCTCCTATTCGCCTTTCTCCGAGCATACACACACATTCTTCTTTTTTCACCCTCCTTGCCTCCTCCGCCTCTTCTCCGCTTTCTCTTCATCACAAGACACCGGCCGCCATTGTTCCAACGGCTGCAAAATTGAGGGACCGCAAATCCAATTAGAAGGCCGGGCAATTAGCTGGATGATGCGGCAGGGTGCTGGGTGCCTAGAGCCCCGCATTCCCAGTGGGGCCGAAGGAGGGTGGAGGAAGAAGTGATGACGTGATGCGTTGGCTGCTGCTGCTGCCGCTGCTGCCGCTGAGCCAAGGCCGGCATCGAAGAGGAGGCGGGGAGGAGGCGAAGGAGGCCCTGGCTGCCTGTCCCCACCCCAGGAGCTGTGTCTGCGCCCCCGAGGCCGTCCGCTGCACCAACGCCCAGCTGCGGAGCGCCGACATATTCGCCGACATCGCTGCCCGCTTCCGCCGCGTCAAGGAGGTCGCCGTCTCCGGCAACTCCCTCATGGGACTCTCCGCTCCCCTATTTGCGACCTCGCACAATCGGTGCCCTTGCTTCTCTCTTGTTGACTTTTATTTGAGAATTGGCTTGATTTGAAGGCCGCTGCGACATCTGCACCGCCTGCTCATCCCCAACAACTACCTGGTGGAGCTGAGTGGGGATGTATTCCGCTTCCTGCCCAACCTGCACTACCTCGACCTCTCCTTCAACGAGCTCAAGCTGAGGCCGGAGAGCAGCGCTTTTCTTCGCCCTCTCAGTAGACTCCAATTCCCTCCAATCTCTCCCCATTATTCTCCTATTGCCAGGACGGCTGCGTCACCTGGTCCTGCGTAAAGGCTTCAGTCGACCACTCAAGTCCGACCAGGATGCGACCAGTCGTCAGCTGGCTTTCCTGGAGAACGAGTTTGCGGTAAGCTCCTGCCAGAAGGGTCCAGTGGAGGTGGGATGGAGAGGAGAGATTGACATAAAAGGCGGGTAACGTGACGGAGCTGGCGGATGTGGACCTGTCGATCAACTTCATCCGCTACATCCCGGCCGGCTTCGGCTGTGCGCTGGCGGGCAGTCTAAGAAAGCTCATCCTGGACGGCAACGAAATCGCCAGCCTCAGCACTGCTAATCTATCCTGCCTTTTCGACCTTCACCTGCTCAGCTTACAAAGGTTTTTAAATGTTTACTAAGGGTTATGTCGCATTTCTTCAGGAAAAAGATCATGCCCACTGAATATCAGCCTTGAGTTATAAAAAGTCTCAGTGTGTCAATGTGTCCGATGGTCTGAGATGACTCTAAAGAGCCTGGTACTCTAGCAACTTCTCAGCTCTGTAGCAGAATAGAAGCTTATTCCAGGAACCTCTTCTCCAACCTGCTGCCGGAAAGCCGGCTAGCCCTGGCCAGTTTCTCGGTGGGCGCAGTGCAGCTGGCGGAGAACAAGCTGGACTGCGACTGCTCCGGCTACGCCTCCGCCGTCTGGCTGCGCCACAACCAGACCGCCGTCGCCGACTGGCCCGAGCTACGCTGCCATCGACGCTCGCCCCCGCCCCTACCCGGTCTCAGCCTCCAGCAGGCCCTGCAGCACCCCTCCAAGTTCGTCTGCACCGCCGCTGCTCCTTCAGCCAGCCACCCGCCTTCCCTGCTCCTGCTTCTGGTCCTACTCACCTCTTCTCTGGGCCGACATTGACTCTCATTGAGCCGGTTGCAACTGACCTTCTCCTATTTTCATTGGGAGAGAAAGAAGAGGGGAGAATTTTTGACCGCGGAGCAGCCCGAAGGGCCGCTCCGCGGTCTATAGAGGTTACTCAACTTTTGTCCTCATATATATATATGTATATATATATATATATATATATATATATATATATATATATATATATATATATATATATATATATATATATATATATATATATGTTCCTGGAAATGCTGGGAACGGGCGAATTCTCAACGGATTGGGACAAACTTTTTTTTTCCTGAAAGGTAATGCTATTTTAGGAAAATCTGGAGGGGTAGACCCGGAATTTGAGCATTTGAAACATTACTTTTTTGGGTAGAAAGGTTGAAAAATGGGGTATGATGTAAAATACTCAATTCTCAACAAATTTGGACAAACTTTTTTTTTCCTGAAAGGTAATAACATTTTAGGAAGATCTGGAGGGGTGGAAGTGGTCCCGGAGCATTTGAAACATTACTTTTTTGGGTAGAGGGGTTGAAAAATGGGGTATGCTGTAAAATGCTCAATTCTTAACGGATTTTGACAAACTTTTTTTTTGCTGAAAGGTAATAACATTTTAGGAAGATCTGGAGGGATGGAAGTGGTCCCGGAGCATTTGAAACATTACTTTTTTGGGTAGAAAGGTTGAAAAATGGGGTATGCTGTAAAATGCTCAATTCTCAACGGATTTTGACAAACTTTTTTTTTGCTGAATGGTAATAACATTTTAGGAAGATCTCGAGGGGTGGAAGTGGTCCCGGAGCATTTGAAACATTACTTTTTTGGGTAGAAAGGTTGAAAAATGGGGTATGCTGTAAAATGCTCAATTCTCAACAAATTTGGACAAACTTTTTTTTCCTGAAAGGTAATGCTGTTTTAGGAAGATCTGGAGGGGTGGAAACGGTTTCCGAGCATTTGAAACATTACTCTTTTGGGTAGAAAGGTTGGAAAATGGAGTATGCTGTAAAATGCTTAATTCTCAACGGATTTTGACAAACTTTTTTTTTGCTGAAAGGTAATAACATTTTAGGAAGATCTGGAGGGGTGGAAGTGGTCTCGGAGCATTTGAAACATTATTTTTTTGGGTAGAAAGTTGAAAAATGGGGTATGCTGTAAAATTCTCAACAAATTTGGACAAACTTTTTTTTTCCTGAAAGGTAATAATATTTTAGGAAGATTTGGGGGGTGGAACTGGTCTCGAAGAATTTAAAACATTACTTTTCTGGGTAGAAAGTTGGAAAATTGCAATATTCGATTTTTGATGTAGCACCTGAAGTCTTGAGAATTGCACAGAAGAGTTGATTTTTTTGTTCACTAGTCTTATATTTCGATTCTAAATCTGTGCTTACTTTTGAAATTGGTTGAGAAACCACAGACTTGATTTTTGAGTTACAAAATATCATATAAAGGATGCGCTCCGCGGTCACCTATTGCGCTTTGCGCCATATTCTTGTTGGTTTCATTCTGCTACTAAGGTTCGTGCTCTTCGCTCTCCCAGTATTTTGGCCTCAAGCGCTCCTGGAATACCTCACGCCTGCTTGCCCTCACCGCATTTGCTCCAGGCCATTACTAGTTTGCATGGAACTGCTTCAAGGCGCTTGTCTCTTGTACATACTCTCCTGTTCAGGCTCTGAAAGCTGTGATTTCAACTGATCTGGTAAAGCGATTGTTTGGGTAAAGAAATGCTATTTTGGAGCTGAATCACCACATCAGCCGCCGCTTCGTGTCTTCCGAAATTGAGGTCGGAATGGTAACATCATCTTTTCCCTGATCCTAAGGCCGCACAGCCAATCAAACTCCATCACCGCAATAGGTGAGTCTTTGATGAACCATTTTTGACCGCTTCACAGCGAACTGGAGGAGATCCTTGTCTGAAATACCGTCGGGTATGGCAAGCTGACGTCCAAATGGGCGCAGATGGTAAAGCAAGTACTCGAAGAGGTACATCGTCTCTGGGCTCATATAGTGGAAGCTAGCAGCTGTATCGCTGCAGCAGTCAACGCCCTTCAATCTTTTTTCCTCCTCATCAAGCGTCCTTTCTGAAAACGGCAGGTCTACAGAAAGCGGGGGATACCAGCTGTAGAGCTTGAGCCAGCCCGGCCAATGCTCCGGGTCCATGCTGGTGAGCGCGTCCACGGGATGGAAGCGGGAGGCGCCCTTCGCATCCCTCGTGTCCACCCTCTGTCCAAGCATGTGCCCTTAGATGGATGTGAGATGGGAGGAGGGCAGGGGACGCGAGCTCCGACGGCGGCGAAACAGCGGGCAATCTGAACGTCCTCTGAGCCTTGGGAGCCGGGCGGGCAGGCGGAGGCGTTCTTGAAGGCCCGCTCAACCACCTCCACCACAGCGCCCCTGGACAGCACGTAGCCGGCGCCGCCGGACATATAGCTCAAGTCAAGTTAGTTTATAGGAGGGCAAGATTGTTTTTATCAGTTTTGACTTTTAGCAAATTTATTTTATCTGCGGTCAGTTTTGAAAGAGATTGCTTCTCGGCAAAAACAGAAACCATGACAGAAACAGAAACCATGACATCTAAAAGAAAAAGGCAGGAAACCCAGAAGGCATGAAAGTCTTGAAGCGAGCGCCAAAAAGAAGGCTTTCGGATGCGTTGTAGGAAAGAAGCAAGAAGCGCAAGTTCTCCATTATTACGTAAGTATCGTCATCTGCCTGAACGGATTAATTTTAGGTTGTGCTTGCCCTTTGACATTGGGCTACAAATTATGTCCCAAAACCTATTGGAAAACTTTTCACCAAATTTTATTTTATTGTGAACCTGTTTATGAATATTTAAGAGGCGGTTTTTGAGAGGAGCACGAATGGGAGACCCATGGATTTTTTGATCCCCCTTTATTATGATGGGAATCAAATGTACATTAAGTAAAATAAAGTTGGTGTGAAGTAAAATTCTTAAATATATTTGGTGTCAAAACTCAATATCCAGGTCAGGGCAGCTCTGCAAAACTAGAGGTTGTAAAATCAAATAATAAAAACAAATCAATCCATACCCAATTTGAGTACTTTTGACAAAGAAATGAGCATGAAATTTCAGTTTAACGGAAACAATCGTTTATTGGGTTTATTGAACTAGAGGTCGCAAAATTTGAGATTATAGCGATTTTTTCCGTTAAACTGACATTTCATGCTCATTTCTTTGTCAAAAGTACTCAAATTGGGTATGGTTCGATTTGTCTTTATTCTTTGATTTTGCGACCTCTAGTTTTGCAGAGCTATCCTGACTTGGATATTGAGTTTTGACACCAAGTATAGTCATGAATTTTACTTCCCACATATTGCACTTTTTATTCCCATCATAAAAAAGGGGGGTCCAAAAATCCATGGGTCTCGACCCTTGGGTCATTCGTGCTCTTCTCACAAAACACGTCTTAATTTACGTTGCATAAAAAAATACCTTTAGAAACCAGTCAAAATTGAGCAAAGTGTTGTTGTAAACGTACTCCAGAGCTCCTCTTGTCTTGCCCCACAAATGATCATAGCCTTTATTAATCTTCAAACAATCATTAAGAATCAATTTGCTCTCTCTCGAACAACTTGTGAACATTTTTTAACTTTATGGCGGAGAATACAGAGTCATCAACATCTGCGATGAAAATGTGCTTGGTGCATCGACTGGCCCACGTCGCCTAAAATCAGCATGATTTTTAAAAGCGATGTCGCTTTACAAGCGGTAAAAGCGCTTTTATAAAAGTGCTTAAAAGCGATATCTCAAAACCTCAACATTTATTTTTAATCTTATAAACCAAAGTACATTTTCGGAAGAACATTGCCTTTATTGCCTTTGCTTTGTTGCTGATATTTGTGGTAAAAATGAGGCACAGTATTCGCACTTGTTTCGCCACGACCTCTGCCATTTTGTCATTTTTTTCGACAAATTTCTGCTCCTTCGTTGTCTACAATGATTCATTCAATTCCATAAATTCACATCAGCTGTCATATGTTACTGCTTTTTGACTAAAGGTTTTATGCCAGCAGCAAACGCTGAAAATGGCCCATCAACTTGTGATTGTTGAGAGCTGGAGGGCTGGGGAACAAATTGGTGCAGTGCACCCTGCTCTAGGTGTCCATCGCCATAGAACAGCGCGAAAATAGCCAACAACAGCAGTAGACACAAACCTGCATCCTTTTTCTACACTAATCAATTTGATTGATTTATTAGCCCAATCATACATGTCCATTAATTTAACTTGTCACCGTCCAATAGCTCTTTAACATGAACCCGATTAATAAATTAGCAAAATAAATATTTCTAATTCAAACGCATCAAAATAATTACCTAATGCATATTTTTTTGACTGTAAAAGGGTTGATGGAAGCATACAACACTACTTCAATAATAGCATCCTCTTAAACGAGTTTTTGAGTCGCAACCCAGAAAAAAGTTCTAACTGGCGCGTTTAGTTGGAAAAAAAGAAAGTCGAAGTAGAAACACGTCTGTACAGGCCACCGTCATTTTTAGCTGGTAAGGTAGAAACTGAGGATTAAACAAGATCCTTTCCCTTGTTTGGCCAACCGCCTCCTATTCCAAGCAGCATTACCATTCTGTTGGTTATTGGCTCTGTCTCTAGGATTTAGTTTGGTATTTCTACAGCAGTGTACAGCCTAATCTGTTTCCTGAACAAAATAAAAGGCAAACGTTTACTTAAGAGAGCTTTACTGAGAAAGTCAAATGTCTCAGAAACATGGTTGCCCAAAAATTTTGACCCCCCTTTTTTATATTTTATTTTGAAAATAGACATAATTCTAAGACTTTTGGTGGCCGGTGAGAGCGCGAAACTCAAAATTCGATTTTTAGCGAAATTTTTAAAAATTTTGAAGTTTGAAAAATGGCCAAATATTTGATTGTCCATAACTCTTTTGGTTCTTAACCAATTTTAATGAATCGACCACCAATCGAGTCGTCTTGACGAGTAAAACATTTTGTTTTTTTTGACCAACTTTCTACGATCAAGTGTAGATGAGCTATTTGTAAAAAACTGATTTTCTGTGTTTCAAAATTTAAGCAAAAAACTAATTTCGACATCAAAACTTGAGTTTCCGCATTTGGCACCCTGATTTTCTGAAAATACAGGTATTTTTTCCTATATGCTGCTAAGCACAGCATAGTAGACCCTGTCCCACGAGAGATTTTTAAGGTTTAAAATGAAAATTCACATTTTGGCCCTATGTTATAGCATGGGCAAAAAATGACCAAAAAAAATTTTGTCCCAAAATTTAATTTTTTTAGCTTTAAAAAATTCTTTGGGCTGGTATCCGTCTTGGTGCATAGTTTTTAGCATCAGTTTTGATGTTTAAGTTGAAAAATATTGAAGTTATTTTCCCCTATCCTACAACACTGCCTATGTTATAGCATATGGAAAATATGGTCAATATTAGTCCCACGCAAACATCGAAACTGATGCCGCCTTAAAAGACATCGGGAAAATCGGGCAAATCCGAGTTTATTGATTTTCATTATTAAATAGCTGCTGTGTGTCAGAAACTCAATGGAATTTAAAAATTCCAAGAAGGTTAGATTTACAAATTAAATTTTGGTACAGAAAAGTTGCTTAGTTTTCTTGCAGAGGGCTGTTCACTTTGGATTTCAATGCAATGTTTGGTGATTACTGCCAAAAACGCCATATGTTATAACAGGCAAATATTGACTAAAATGACTAAATTTCAAAATCCCATTTTTTTGCGCATGAATTGTTCCTCTAAGGTCCCTTTCACCCCCGTTGTTACATGTGTTTTCTCAGAATTCGACCTATTCTGCCTCAATTAAATGCCCATTTTCCTATGTATGTATATGTATGCATATGTATGTATATGTATATGTATTTTATTTTTAAACGGTCAGAGATTGAGAATTTTATTTTTAGGCGGTACGAGGCATACTTTGGGCTGTTTTGGGCATGAAAACGGAGCAATTCCCCCCCTCCCCGGTCGACCACCCCCCCCCCCCCCCCGCTCGACCAAAATTCGAAGAAACACTGGAAATAGCCGTAACATGTTTTACGGTAGAAATAAAATACCGGAAAAACGTAAAAAAAATAGGCGTTATTTCGTGGAAAATACCGGAAACCGCCTATTCGTAAAAATATATAGCAATAGCCGTTTATATAGGCGTATAACTTATTTTTTCCGGTGAGAGCGTTTCCGGTATTTTATATAGACGCCCACCCTTGGCCAGGTCAAGTGCCCATCATTGGGTGTGGGTATAGGACATTTGTATACTTGTTAACAGTGATTAGTTGGCTGACACCTAGTTCCTCCCCCCCATGGGATTTCCCCCCCCCCCCATGGCGATGACCCCCCCCCCCCCTCATGAAAGTTTCCCCCCCCCATGAAGGTTTCCCCCCCAAGATTTTACCTACCACACACACCCTGCGCTAACTCGTCCCCTAGTTGATATGGCTTTGGCGAATTGTAGGTGAAATTAGGTGAAAATAGGTGAAATTGAGTCTTGGGGGGGGGGGAAACTAGTCGTCGAAATCGACGACTAGTTCCCCCCCAAGAGTTTTGACGCCTAGTTCCCCCCAAGACACAAATTTCCCTGTTTAGACTGCCGTATCAACTAGGGGACGCATTAGCGCAGGCTGTGTGGGTATAGGTGAAAATCTTGGGGGGGAACTTTCATGGGGGGAAACTTTGCAAAAATGCCTTGGGGGGACCTAGACATGGGGGGGGGGAACTAGGTGTCAGCCGATTAGTTTTGTATCTGTGCCAAAGAGACAAAATAGACACAATCATTGGTAGATCACACCCTAATCACTGGTAGATCACAAATCGGGGGTAGATCACACGCTAAAGGAGCACCGCTTAGGCTTAGGTTGACGACACTGAATGACGTTTAAAAAGTGGTAATTTTGGAAAACCACAGGCAGTGCTCATTAGTTGTATGTTTGATGCTGTTTTAATGCTGTTTTCTGAATGGATTCATGAAACTAAATTTGATAACATTTGATCACATCACATTTTTGACCGCGGAGCGGCCCGAAGGGCCGCTCCGCGGTCTATAGAGGTTACTCAACTTTTGTCCTCATATATATATATGTGTGTATATGTTCCTGGACATGCTGGGAACGGGCGAATTCTCAACGGATTGGGACAAACTTTTTTTTTCCTGAAAGGTAATGCAATTTTAGGAAGATCTGGAGGGGTAGACCCGGTTTCCGAGCATTTGAAACATTACTTATTTGGGTAAAAAGGTTTTAACATTGCAATATACAGTTTTTGCGCTGTAGCTACTGTAATCTTGAGAATTGCACCGACAACTTGAGTTTTTTTTGTTCACAAGTCGTATATAACGATTCCAAATCTGTGCTTACTTTTGAAAATGGTTGAGAAACCACAGACTTTTCCTCTTGAGTGACAAACTTTTGCGCATAACAAAAGAATCAATAATTAGTAGCAGCTGAACGGCTGATAATTGAACAGAACACTTGAGTTTTTTTGTTCACTAGTCGTATATAGCAATTCCAAATCTGTGCTTACTTTTGAAAATGGTTGAGAAACCACAGACTTTCCCTCTTGAGTGACAAACTTTCGCGCATGACAATAGCATCAATAATTAGTAGCAGCTGAACGGCTGATAATTGAACAGAACACTTGAGTTTTTTTGTTCACAAGTCGCATATAGCAATTCCAAATCTGTGCTTACTTTTGAAAATGGTTGAGAAACCACAGACTTTCCCTCTTGAGTGACAAACTTTTGTGCATGACAATAGCATCAATAATTAGTAGCAGTTGAACGGCTGATAATTGAACAGAACACTTGAGTTTTTTTGTTCACAAGTCGTATATAACGATTCCAAATCTGTGCTTACTTTTGAAAATGGTTGAGAAACCACAGACTTTCCTTCATGAGTGACAAACTTTTGTGCATGACAATAGCATCAATAATTAGTAGCAGCTGAATGGCTGATAATTGAACAAAACACTTGAGTTTTTTTGTTCACAAGTCATATATAACGACTCCAAATCTGTGCTTACTTTTGAAAATGGTGGAGAAACCACAGAACTAAGTGCTCCGCGGTCACCTATTGCGCTTTGCGCCATATACTTGTTCAAAACAACTATACTTTGCTTTTTAGGCTCCGCACAAGTCCGCTACAAAGAATCCTTCGTTCGAATGTCCTTGCAATTTGAAGCGAATCCTGCTTGTCATGTGAGCGTATATGGACAAAGGGTAGGCAGGGGGCGGTGGGGCGTAAACGAAGCGGGGGGCATTGATCTTGGACGGCGGAGGGCAAAAGAGTTTCTCTCCCTCTATTTGCCCAGGTCCGCGCAAGCAAAGGCGGGGAGAGCATGGCTTCCACTCTGCTTTATTCCAGACGCGTGCTAAGCTGCTGCCCTTCGCTCCTGTCTCTGTGGAGTCTCACTGAGGGGATAAAAGTAGCCTGGCAGGCACTGAACCGCATTACTCATCCCCTAGCAGCCAGCCCTGATCCCTTTTCCTCATCCAGAGGAAATGATAGCTGGGTATAGAGAGAAAGAAGCTTAAGGGCTTTTCTAGAGGCGGCTTTTTTCCAGAGGCGTGGGAACACTTTTTCTCCTCTTAGAGAGCTGGGCTGAGTATTTCTATCGGAAAACTGGGTGGAGTTTTCTCCTTGAGCTCCTTGAGTAGGCGTTTGAAGGGGCAGGCGAGCGTGTTCTGGAGTGCAGGAAAGGCGTGCGAAGGAGAGGGCTGGAGAGGTTGGTCATGCAGGAGGGAGGGAGTGAGTGTGTGGAGGGAAGGAAAGGAGGCTGGCCATCCGTCTTGGGCAAAGGCAAAATTTGTCTGGGGCCCTCCCAATGGCTGGGCGCCATCCGGACCACACGTGTACGTACGGAGGGATCTCCCCTGCCCTTGTCTGGCCTGCCCCCTCCCCCAAGACTTTGCCCTCTGTCTTTGCCCTCCTTTCACTCTCTTCTCCGTCCTACCAGCTGGGTGCCCCCCCCCTAGGCCGCGTATATTCTCCTTACTTTTCTTCATGCCTTATGCAAAGCATATGCGCCAGTCAATGGGCCCGCATGCCTGCATGCCCTTCATGAATAGGGGCTGCCATATTCCCACCTGTTGCTAGAAGCTAGTTGTCTCTAAACAGTAGCTTAGCCTAGAAAAGGCCGTTGCCATGGCTAGCAGGTGCCTGCTTTTTATATCCTTTCTTTTACACATCCATCCGCACTCATCTAAATTCGAATCTAAGTTGTGAGGATTGAGGATGATGAGTGAGATAAGGTGGGAGCAGAGAGGCTGAATGGAGCCAGCAGCCTGATGTGGCTGGTCCTGGGGCGGCTGCGGACTATCGCTTGGTTGGCTGTCGCCTGCTGTTCATGCTTCCTGCTACTTTCCTTCCTGTCCCTCCACGCCCATGTCCGCCCCCATCGCCAGGCTCAGAGGTTTGATGACAACATCGTTTAGTCCTTTTTCTTCCCATCGAGGTAGATTTTTGTAGGTTCAGTGGAGAGCTGGGCCCTGAAAGCAGAAACTTGCCCCACCTGCGTCAGCTTCGACCATTGTCGGCATTGGCCAATGGAACCAGGAAAAACCTTGCGGCAAATGCTCTACAAGTCCAGAGCTCACAGAAGAGGTCTCAGCACAATCGTTTTTACAGCGGTTCTTTTGGTATTTGGTACCAATTTGAATTTTTGCGAATCATTCAAATTATTTTGTGGCGGTTAATACAATTACCTGGCCGAATTGAAATATCTTAAAGCCTCTAATCGTTTTGATCTCCGGACTATTCGTCTGGCGGCAGTTCTAAATCAATTAGGGTTTTGAAATAGCGGATTACCCGGATTGGGTAAATATCGGCATAAAAATGCTGGTGATAATTGGATGCAGATGTGGCGGAACTTCGCTGGGTAAAATCGGTATTTTAGTCATCTACACCAACGCCTCTCAGTATACTCACGCCACCGACGTTCTTTGGTAATTGCTTTCGATTATGCTAGACGTTTACAGCAGCTCGCTAGTATATAGCTCAATTTCTACATTTTATGTATTGAAAAATCACCTTTCATAACTGGCAACAAAGTTTATTCAAATACGTTTCAAATTCTTCGAAAAAGAAATTTGCAGGTGTTATGCTATCTCACGCGGCTACCCGTTCTTTCTGGTGCAGCCGTATGAAGACAAGCTTTCTTTAGAGCAATGTTCGCAGTTTACCGATGTCATGTTCAGGTGAGCCCGTCCATTCTTGGTCAATTTCAGCATCTCAAGGTGAATGATGCAGAAAGCACTGCGTAGCAGCCGCCTACCTATCGAAAGTAGACTGGCTCTACGTGCTGGACGCCGACACCACCGTCATCAACGCCCAGCACTGCCTGGAAGACTTTGTGGACCCTCAAGTCATCTACATTCCCCACCCAACCTTCACCCCCATTGAGACCAATCAAGCTTCTCAGACCGAGCTACTATTCTACGAGCGCTACTTCTCGGGCGAGATCATGAGCGGGAACTACATAGCCAAGGCCAGCCCTCCCGTCCGCCGCTTCCTCCTCCAGTGGGCAGCCATTGAGCGGGAGCAGCCGCCCATGCCCTTCTTTTTCTCCGCCGACAACGGCGCCCTTCATATTCAGGTCTCATCTCAACCCCTCTTTGACTTTTTCATTTGGAGAAATTTGGAAATATTAAATATTGCGAGGTGCTGCGAGTGCTGTACCCTGGGCAGGAGGGCCTGGTGCAGACCTGTTTCAAGCTCGTCCATCTGTCCCAGTGGCCGGACTGGGAGCCTGGCTACGGCGCCTTCCTCCGTTGTGCTAAAAAAGGTTCCTCTCAATTGGATTGCTTTGCAAAGCCAGAATGTGATCATGGCATAAACTCCAGCCATCCTGGACTGGGACAAGGAGAATCGCGGCCATCGCCAGGCCTGGGTCCGCATCCGCATGCAGGCCAGGGCCCAGTCCTTCTGCCGCGACATCTACGACACCTGGTTATTGCCTGCCCATTGTCTTAGAATTTGAATCGTTCAAGGCAGGGAATTAGCAATTCCATATGCTGCAAGATTCAGGAAGAACAGAATTGCTTCTTTAACTCAATCAGGATGGAGTTTTAGATTGAAAACTCATTTTTGGAAGAAACTCATTCCTAAAGTAGAGAATTGTTAGGTGGCAGTGGCACAGTGGGGACTTCATGGCGCACTCGGTGAAAACCGCAGAGCCCTTCGATGAGGCTATGACGGAGCGACTGACCGCTCTCTGGAACGCAAAAACGCCACCTGAATGCAAACAGCCGCACTGGATGCCCACCATCAACTCCAATATCGGTTCTTCTCCCACCTGCGTCACTTTTCCCTTCCTCCAACATTTCATCCCACTCGATTTTTGGCATAAATTGGGCTCAGGCATTGAATTCTGGGCAGAATTGGCATTTACCTGTTTCTTTACTCTTGACATTTTTGACCGCGGAGCGGCCCGAAGGGCCGCTTCGCGGTCTATAGAGGTTACTGAACTTTTGTCCTCAGGTATATATATATATATATATATGTCTGGAAATGCTGTCCACGGGCGAATTCTCAACGGATTGGGACAAACTTTTTTTTTCCTGAAAGGTAATGCAATTTTAGGAAGATCTGGAGGGGTGGAACCGGTTTCCGAGCATTTGAAACATTACTTTTTTGGGTAGAAAGGTTGAAAATTTGGGTATGCTGTAAAAGGCTCAATTCTCAACGGATTTTGACAAACTTTTTTTTCCCTGAAAGGTAATAAAATTTTAGGAAGATCTTGAGTGGTGGAATCGGTTTCCGAGCATTTGAAACATTATTTTTTTGGGTAGAAAGGTTCAAAAATGGGGTATGCTGTAAAATGCTCAATTCTCAACGGATTTTGACAAACTTTTTTTTCCTGAAAGGTAATAATATTTTAGGAAGATCTGGAGGGGTGGAACTGATCTTGAAGCATATGAAACATTACTTTTTTGGGTAGAAAGGTTGAAAAATGGGGTATGCTGTAAAATGCTCAATTCTCAACGGATTTTGACAAACATTTTTTTTCCTGAAAGGTAATAATATTTTAGGAAGATCTGGAGGGGTGGGAACGGTCTCGGGGTATTTAAAACATTACTTTTTTGGGTAGAAAGTTTGCAAAATGGGGTGTGTTGAGAAATGGTGAATTCTCAGTGGATTTGGACAAACTTTTTTTTTGCTGAAAGGTATTAACATTTTAGGAAGATCTGGAGGGGTGGAACCGGTCCCGGAGCATTTGAAACATTACTTTTTTGGGTAGAAAGGTTGAAAAGTGGGGTATACTGAGAAATGGCGAGGTCTCAATGGGTTTAGACAAACTTTTTTTTCCCTGAAAGGTAATAACATTACCGAAAGATCTGGAGGTTTGAACCTGGTCCTGGAGCATTTGAAACATTACTTTTTTGGGTAGAATGTCTGAAAAATGGGGTACATTGAGAAATGGCGAATTCTCAATGGATTTGGACAAACTTTTCTTTCGTACTAAAAAATTAAAAATGAGCATTAAAATGTAAATTAAGAGCATTGGCATGGAATTGTAAGCTGCTAAGTTGTGTGGGAAGGTTTGGGCTGTGAAGCTCCGCGGTCACCTATTGCGCTCTGCGCCATATACTTGTTTTATTATTTTTTCTGGCCAGAAGAGAGGTGGAGAAGATAAAAGAGTCTATGTTGCAGCCCAAGAGCTGGAGGTGGAGGTGGTGCGAGAATCGGTGCAGCTGGTGAGTGACGAGTTCCAGAAGCAGAAACTGCGGCCGCTCTTCGCCCAGCCCCAGTTGGACAGATGCTGGCCCGCCTGCCCCGACGTTTTCACCACCTACGAGCTCCGGCCCCCTTCACATCGCCGTCGACGCCGTAGAAGAAGGCCGCTGCCTTGATGAGGCTGGAGGATAAGCCTAGATTTCCAGTTGGTTGAATTGGCCTATTTATTCGTTTTCATTGTTTAATTTATTTATTGATTTGGGATTCTAAAAGTTTTTTAGAGTACAATGCTTTTTGTAAATGTAGGTTTGCTGACTTATTGTTTTGTTGATTAAATTATGATTAGTTACCTACTTACAGGGCCGGCTGCTAAAAAACAAGCATTTGTTCAATCAACTATAACTCGATATGTACCTAATATTTTTAGACGAAATTTGGTCACCATTTGCGTCTAATATTTGTCATATTTGTGCTACATTTTTGGGCCAAACGAATTTTATGCAATTTATTTATGACTGTTTTTGTAATGTGAGTCAACATTTCAAAGCAAACCCAAGAAATCCTTGGAATTTATCTTCATAAATATATCTTTGCGATTTTGATTAGGCATTTCATGGAATAAATTGTCAGAATAGTGTATTTACAGGTCTGTTATTTTGTCTAAGCCAAAAAAACTCAAAAGAAATCTCAGGAAACGAAAAAGAATCAGTAAATTGAGCAAAATTCTAGTTTTCTACTGTGAACAGTAATATAATGACCCACATTACAAAAACAATGATAAATCCATTACATTTAATCCGTTTGGCCCAAACATTTAGCACAGTATATATAACTATTAGACGCATAAGGTGACAAATTTTGGTCTAAATGTATTCCGAACATCTAGAGTTATAGTTGATTGAAAAAGATGCTTGTTTTTAGCAGCCGGCCCTGTATCTATCGTCTGTATATTGAAGCCGCTTGGCTTTGCAACTGAAAGTGATGCAGGCAAAGAGTGATGATGAGAAGCTTGTGATGCTTGTTTGCTGAAGTTTTGTTGCCCTTAGCCACATTGATGTGCGGGTCATGCTTCCACTGTGCTCTCGACTGGCTTTTGCAAGAAATTCCAGAAGTCGAGGAGGTTTCAAAAAGAAATTCAAAACCAAACTGAGATAGGAGCTGCCGATGGTACCAGATATATTTTGTTCTTTCCCAGCAATCACCAGCCTGCACCAGCACCTCCGCTTCTAAGGGCTGTCTATCACCTGAACGACATCCCAGCGTCAGTAGAAAGACAGCAACAATCTTACGCTCCAGCTAAGTTGACATTTTTGTCTGAAAATCCTAGTACCCAATTTAGCGACCCTCATTAGATAGGCCAAAACCGAATTCAGCGCCTCCAATCATTCAATCACCAGCACCAACAAACAAAAAAGTTGTTTGGGGCTAGCCATTGATTTCGAGATTTACACTAATTAGAGCATAGATCACAGCAGTGAGGAGAAGAAAAGGCCGCCTCTTTTGAGGTTGAATTTTCACAGTGCTTATGAACATACGTGTCCAAGCTCCTCCCCCTCCCCCCCCCCCCCCCCCCGCTCCCCCCCAACCAACTATTTTCCTGAGACCCCCCCCCCCCCCGACCCCTCTCCCGGTCCCAACCAAACAACCAACTTTTCTCAGATCTCTCTGAGCAACGAACCAACTTTGCTTGGGGTTAACCCCCCGGGGCCCCCGAACTTTCCAAGCAACTGATTTTGTAAATTTTTGCGCGGCCGCAGGCCGCCTGCCGCGGAGGGCAGGGCAGTCAGAGCTCCGAAGGCCGGAGGGCATGGGTGCGGAGGCCCCGGAGCGTAGTCTAGCATGCGAAGCATGCTAGGCAAAGCGTAGGGGCCGTAGCACCCGTGCCCGGAGGCCGGAGGAGCTCTGGCGCCCTGCCCAAAGCGGCGGGCGGCCAAGGCCAGCTTAAGCAGTTACCCCATTTTTGCGTCCGTCTGTCCGCATATATATCTTATTATATACGGGTGATGCCATTTTGGGAGGGGTCCCGGCGCTCCATGAATTCTTTACTTATACTGGCATATGATAGCTCTATGAATCCGTCTTGATGAGTTATTCAAAATTATTTGGGGGGATCCATGCACGGAAAACGTTGAAAATATGAAACAATCGAAAACGTTGGCATTTTTGCGATTTTTGGGTAATTTTTGACTTTGGATCTTCATAGCTTCTCCAATTTTCAACATTTTCTGTCGGACTTTTTTTTAAATTGAAGCTACAAGAGTTCTGCACAAAATTAACTGGTTATATTTGAAAGATTCAAATAATTTTTTTTTAAAAAATGGATTGACTGATGCCAATTTTTCGCTTTCTGGCCTACCCAGGATTCTGATGTTTTTGGGTTGAATTAAGTAATCCTTCCAGGCAACTTTGAGTAAGCATGATGACGAACATTGTGATGCAGTTTGTCACGGATAATATCCTTAAATCTTCTTGTTGGTTACTCAAAGTGACCCAAAGTAGTCTTTGAACACCCTTTTTTTAATTTTTTTTAAATATTAAATATAACAGAAGTCAGGTTATATTTTTAGCAAGATTAAGTGCAAGATTATTAGCAAGATTTTTAGCAAGAGTGTATGAAGTTTTTTTTAATCATGGAATTTTATCTCACAAAAGAAATGCAATTTATCGAAAGGTGGCCGCGCGAAGCGCGGCCACTGACCAATATGACTAGTATATATATATATATATGTGTCTTTCCGGGGCCTGTACTCCGCGGTTTTTCAACGAAATTGGCTGATTTTTTGCAAGAAGGTCCCACTGGGTGGTATCTCCAGGCCATTTTTTGCGCTTGACGTAATTTTTTGTTTTTCGCCTAAAACCTAAATTTTTGATGTTTCAAAGCATGAAAAATCATAAATCGCTGAGTTTTCAATGAAATCAGCTGATTTTTGGCAGGTACGTCCGTCGTGGTGATTTCTTTAAGCTGGCAAAAGGAATTCCCGAAATATTCATTATTTATCGATTTATGGCCAAAAACCTAAAATCTTGATGTTTCAAAAATTTGAACATCCATAAATCAATGGTTTTTCAATGAAATCAGTTGACTTTTGGCATAAACGTCTGCCATGGTGATATCTTGAAGTTGAGATATGGACTTTTTGAACAATTTATTATTTCTTGATTTATAGTTAAAAACCCAAAATCTTGATGTTTCAAAATTTCAAATATCCATAAGTCCCTAGTTTTTCAATAAAATTAGCTCAATTTTTGCAAGTAGGTTTGTCTAGGCAGTGTCTTGAAGCTGTTAAAAGGAATTTACGAATCATATTTATTATATTTCGTTTTATGGCCAAAAACCTTAAATCATGATGCTTCAAGTATTCGAAGAAGCATAAAATCTTGGTTTTATAATTAAAATAGCTGAATTTTGGCATGAAGATCCATCTAGGTAGTATCTTGAAGCTATAAAATGCAATTTGTGAAATTTTTGTTATTAATTGACTCATATTCAAAAACCTAAAATTTTTATGTTTCAAAAATTCGAACAAGCATATGTTTATGGCTTTTGAATTAAACCAGCTGATTTTGACTATAAGTGATTCATATGAGTTGATTAGTAACGTTGCTTACTTGGAACAAAGGCCGCGCATCTTGGCAATAGCCGAGAATACCTTGTTCAACCAAAAGTTAGTGAATAATCCACACCGGTGAGGGGCGGGGGCCCCCAGGGGGTTGGGGGGGGGTCACCAGTGTTTCCCACCGAGAATCGAGAATTTTATCGTTTTATAGGTATATTATTGTGCGGGTGGCCATTTTCAGAAAATTTCAAGTTTCGTCTTCGTTTCCAGTTTTTGCTCTGAACCGAGAAAAACCCGAGTATTCTGTCATCTTTTCTGGCTGCCCCCCTCCCTGTGTTGAAGCATAGGGAGGCTCCCCCGACCCTGTGTTATAGCATAGGGAGGCTCCCCCGACCCTGTGTTATAGCATAGGGAGGCTCCCCCGACCCTGTGTTATAGCATAGGGAGCCTCCCCCGACCCTGTGTTATAGCATAAGGAGCCTCCCCCGAACCTGTGTTATAGCATAGGGAGCCTCCCCCGACCCTGTGATATAGCATAGGGAGCCTCCCCCTCCCCAATGTTATAGCATAGGGAGCCTCCCCCTCCCCTGTGTTATAGCATAGGGAGCCTCCCCCTCCCCTGTGTTATAGCATAGGGAGCCTCCCCCTCCCCTGTGTTATAGCATAGGGAGCCTCCCCCTCCCCTATGTTATAGCATAGTGAGCCTCCCCCGTCCCTGTGTTGAAGCATAGGGAGGCTCCCCCGACCCTGTGTTGAAGCATAGAGAGCCTCCCCCTCCCCTATGTTATAGCATACCCCTTTTCTGGGTTTTTTAATCTCGGAATTTACTCGGAAATACGACTAAAACTGTTCTGCTAACATGAAACGAAAACGACTAACCCAGAATGATTCTGGGTTATATTATCGGTTAGTCGTTTCCTGTCGGGAATTTTATTCTGGGTACTCGGTTCCTTTCCTGTTTTGGCTTTTGGGAAAGGTGGGAAACACTGGGGGGCACCCGCACCAACGAACCAACTTTGACCCTGCTAAACCCGACGGTGTATATCGAAAACGCTTCATTTTTTTAAACCTAGCACTTTACTGCCCCAATATATCAAACAGGTCCTATAGATAAGTAAAATGCAAAAAAGTTCCGTGAAGCGCCAATTCCTGAGCTGCTAGCGCTGTATTTTCGATTTTGACCCTAAAACGGCATATTTGCCTTATTTTGGCCTATAGTGGTCCAGGATATGGCGCTTCACGGCGCTTTGTAGACATATTATGTCATTTAGGCTATGATAGAATTATTTAGGCTGTGAAGCGCCAGTAAAGCGCCTACTTTTTATGCACTTCCATCAACTTGTAGCCCATTTATTCATTTATGAGCATGGGGATTTCATTTCTGCAGTCCATTTATTCATTTTAGAGCAGTGTAACACGCGATTTTGGTTGATACGTATTAGGATGACATCTGCACAGTTTCAGCCTGTGCTGTCAAGGTACCAGCTATTTGGCACCACCAGGTGATCCTAGTGCTAATAATTCAGACATTGCGAAAGCAGAAATAACATTGACTTGTCTACTTTGGTGGATATGGAATATCACAGTTGATGGAAGACCAACACCCACAACAAGCCCAGATTTTGGGCATTCACTTCACTTTCACTTTTTCTCTTTCTCCCAGCAACACGAACAAAAATGAGCAACTGGAACACAACTGGCTGGGTAGAAAAACAGGAGAAAGGTGTATGCCTCCCCTTTCGGGTTTGGCATTGTTAGAAGAATCTTTGCAATTTGTTATGTTTCCAATTTGCTATAAAATATTTGCAGCAATGAACTCACAAGAAAATGATCATTGCTTCATATTGGATGCAATCCATCCTGCTGTCACTTCAACGTGTGAGGGGAATCTTGAATCCATGGAAGACTTGCAAAAAGGTACGCGTCGCGGAGCTGCGGGCACAACTGGGCTTGGATCCGCGAACATGGCGGATTTACTTCTTTCAAGGGGAACAGCCATATTCAACTGGGAAAATCTTCAACTGGAAAAATTCTTCGTCTGCAAGAAGCACAAAGATGAATTATCCAAAAATGAACCATTTTCTCACCAAAAACGACAGCAAATTAAAATACCAGCAACGGGGAAGAAGGGAGAACAACGTATATTCGGCTTTGCTTGCAACATGGGCGACGAAGTTGGAGGAGTAATTCATGATAAGGACAAAGTATTTGCGGACTACAAACTTAGCAAAACAGGATCAACCTTAAAAGACTACATACCAGACCTAAGCTATTACACACTCAAATCGACTGTGTCCATTGCCATAACTTGATGAAAGAGGTTGGTCAACATTTAGATGCAATCAGATAATCAATCTCTAAAGCTCATCATCGTCCAACATACACACAGCATTAAATACCCTGGGCATTCTCATTTTTCACTTTTTCACAAAGAAACTCAAGCCTAAATCGTCAAGCTTGGCTTCAGTCAAGTGTAGTCAGTGGTCATGGACAACAGTCGCGGTCGTAAGCGAAAGAGCACCCAAATTTCTTCTGCATCACGGGATACGGTTAGCATTTCACATTCCTAATTACAGCTATTCATTCAATAGATTCCCATACTTTTTCTCAGCTATAAGTATCGATTAGAAACAATCTTCACTTAGTCCAAAATGTCACTAAAAATTCCCACTGTTGACAGAAATCGGCCGCCACAGCGAATCAAAGCAATGCGCT
This sequence comes from Ptycholaimellus sp. GST1_10, assembly GCA_030248095.1. NCBI lineage: Eukaryota > Metazoa > Nematoda > Chromadorea > Chromadorida > Chromadoridae > Ptycholaimellus > Ptycholaimellus sp. GST1_10. Next base: position 53,315 of record JASANA010009117.1, read on the forward strand.
ATTATGTCTGCTCAAAAGCGTTCCTCACGTAGCTGAAGCAATCGTGGAGAGTCTAGGCATCGCTCACTGGGCCCAGCTTGAACGCACCTGTCTGTCCCTCGCCAGCGCTGTGCAGCACCACTCCAGAGTCCGAACCCTCATACTGGATATCCAGAAGACAGATGACGAAGATGCTGAGGATGATCTGATTGATGAAGATGACTCCTGTATTATAGTTTACCTCAGCCACCGGCCTCAGCGTAACCTCCATGAACGCTATCTCTTCAGGGAGCAGCTGGTGAAGCGCACGCTTCCTTTCAAGAGGGGAAACCTCAGCCGTCTCCTTCAGTCCGCCGTGAAACGCTACAAGTTCAGTCGCCTCACAGCTCTCAGCATTCGCGTCATCGTCTCCTCCTGGGAAACTGAGACAGACTGGCTCCCAGAATTACAGCAGCTGGCAGACCGCCTCAATCTCAATGCCGTTCGCCGGCTACACCTGGAACTGAACCTGTCATGCGAGGAAGACGTGGTTGCTCAGCAGCTGCTCAGCCTCCTGCCCAACGTGCAATCCCTTGAAACGGATTACTGCATGCTTCGCGAACTGCTGCCCTGGCTTCGATCTGCCAAACTTTCGGAACTCGCACTTAACACATGGACGGGCACAGACCTGAAGGCTTTCTTACGCCTCCAGCTGCCGACGAGTCTTAAGCGGCTGAGTCTAGAGTTGCAAGGGGGGCCTGAAGGTGAATCGGAGCTCTGCGCTTTGCTGCGGCACTGGCCAAAGTTGCGGGATCTGTGCACGTGGCGTCTGTCATTGGACTCTATGCTGAGCATGCTGAGCATCTGCTACTCTACTGGGAGAAGTCTTCGATTGGTCGTCAAAACTCTATTTATCAAGTTTAGTGAAGATGAGGCCGACCTGGAGACTGGGCAAAGGCTGCTGGAAGAGAGACTCACCAGCTACCTTCAAAAGAATCCATCGCTTCGAATGCAGAGTCGCTTCGAGATTGGAGAGCACAAAAGGGGTTTCCAACTCAATCGCTCTTTCGATTTTACCTGCATGAAGATGCCCCAGTTTTCGGCTAAATTCGTTGTTTATTCATTGGATGATATATCGGGTTTACTGTGATTGTAATATGATAACAAAGAGACGAGACAACAAAAACTCATTGAAGCCTCAATTGATTGATTGATTGTTTTTCTTCGAACACGGGTGACAGACAACAGCAAACGAAGTGGTGTTCTGAAGTGTAGGAAAGGATGAAAGGATCGACGCATTCAGAAAGTGAGTTTGGATCACATTGTCAGAATGATCACATTGTCAGAGTAAACATTGTCAGATTCAGTCAATGAAGCACCAACATCTAGCATACTGTTTCCAAAAGCATCTACCTTTTTGCAAAAAAAAACTAAGACTAAGTGAAACCCAGGGGTTGGGATGCAAGAGGAAAAATGAATACCTACCGTGGGGGTGGTGATTTATCCGCTCAGGATTTCAAACAGTTATGACACTCATTATTTTTTAACAAAAATTTATCAGTAGATGCTCCTAGGTGTCGACTAAATTGTGTTAAAATTTTGTCCCAAACGAAATTAAACTTGTTGTGTTATTTTAATTTTTGTGACAAGAGTCAATGTATAGTCAATATAGAGTTGATGTCCTGTGCAGAGCAATTCATTTGTTGCAAAATGATGAGCTTTTTTAAATTTTTTATGTTTCATCATCTTTAATATATCAAAAGTATTACATTATATACAAAGTTTATGCCAATACCATGAATAGATACAGATTAATGCTTGTAAATCAATGGTAATCTTCAGTTCTAACATAAAATTTGCCATTTTGCTGTATGTCCTTCAATTGACTCATGTTACAAAAATTAAAATAAAACCCTCAGTTTGTATCCGTTTCACACAAAAATTCCATCGGGTACTATTGTCCATCGGGTACTATCGTCCATTGAATAGATGCGTAGGAGAAGAAGAGGAAGAAGAAGGAGAAGAAGGAGTTCGGACATTTGGTTTTTTGCATTTTTCATGGTAAAATAAACCGTTTCATGCAAAAGTCAAAACATAAACTATACTAGTCAATTCGATGTTGCTCTTTCCATTGCAAAAAAAATAACACGATTGGAGCTTTCTGCGACGAGCAGCAGCCTTATCAAAATTGTAATCTAGCAATAACCCCTAAAAACTTACACCTGGGTCGAAAAGAGGGGCTGGGCGCTGACGCTTCGCTCCCTCGCGCCAGCCCAATGTCGAAAAAGCGCTGTGAAGCGCCATGTCCTGGACCATTATAGGCCAAAATAAGGTGAAAATGCCGATTTAGAGTCAAAAATGGCTACAAGTGCCTGGACGTGCATAAAAAGTAGGCACTTCACTGGCGCTTCACAGCCAAAATAATTCTATCATAGCCAAAATGAACAGAATATGGCAAAAAAAGCGCCGTGAAGCGCCATGTCCTGTACCACTATAGGCCGAAATAAGGCAAAAATGCTGTTTCAGAGCCAAAATTGGCTACAAGTTGATGGAAGTACATAAAAAGTAGGCGCTTCACTGGCGCTTCACAGCCTAAATAATTCTATCATAGCCTAATTGAACAGAATATGTCAAAAAAGCGCCGTGAAGCGCCATGTTCTGGGCCACTTTAGGCCGAAATAAGGCAAACATGCTGTTTTAGAGCCAAAATTGGCTACAAGTTGATGGAAGTGCATAAAAAGTAGGCGCTTCACTGGCGCTTCACAGCCTAAATGTTTCTATAATAGCCCAAAGGTATAGAATATATCAAAAAAGCGCCGTGAATCGCCAAACTATGACCAGGCACATGCTTTTACAGAGAAAAAGGTCCATAAAGAGCAGAAAATCGAAAATTCAGCGCTAGCAGCTCAGAAATTGGCGCTTCAAGGAACTTTTTTTGCATTTTCCTTACCTATATGACCTGTTTGATATATTTAGGCAATAAAGTGCTAGGTTTAAAAAAATGAAGCGCTTTCGGTATACACCAAACCCGACCGGGGGGGGGGGTGTGGGGGAGGTAAAATCAACCAGCACCGGGGGGGGGGGGAGTACCATTTTGGCGCGGCCGAAGGCCGCCTGCCGCGGAGGGCAGGGCAGTCAGAGCTCCGTAGGCCGGAGGGCATGGGTGCGGAGGCCCCGGAGCGTAGCCTAGCATACGAAGTATGCTAGGCGAAGCGTAGGGGCCGTAGCACCCGTGCCCGGAGGCCGGAGGAGCTCTGGCGCCCTGCCCGAAGCGGCGGGCGGCCAAGGCCAGCTTAAGCAGTTACCCCATTTTTGCGTCCGTCTGCCCGCATATATATATATGTGTCTTTCCGGGGGCGGGCCTCCGCGGTTTTTCAACGAAATTGGCTGATTTTTTGCATGAAGGTCCGCCTGGGTGGTATCTCCAGGCCATTTTTTGCGCTTGGCGTAATTTTGCGTTTTTCGCACAAAACCTAAATTTTTGATGTTTCACAATATGAAAAATCATAAATCACTGGTTTTTCAATGAAATTTGCTAAATTTTTGCAGGTACGTCTGGCTAAGTAATATCTTGAGGCTGGCAAAAGGAATTTTCGAAATATTTCCTATTTATCGATTTATTGGCAAAAACCCAAAATCTTGATGTTTCAAAATTTCGAACATGCATAAGTCTATGTTTTTTCAATGAAATTAGCTGATTTTTGGTATGTACGTCTGGGAAAGTAATATTTTGAAGCTGGCGAAAGGAAATTTTTAGTATTACTTGATTTATAGTCAAAAAACAAAAATCTTGATGTTTAAAAAATTGGAACATCCATAATTCATGGTTGTTCATTGAGATCTGTTGAATTTTGCCATGAATTTTCATCTAGCTGGTGTCTTGAGGTGAGGCCGCGCATCTTGGCAACAGCCGAGAACACCTTGTTAGTAGAGACACGTCTGCTTAAGAATCTTGAAAACAATCTGGTATGGCTCAGGAAAGCAGCGCTTCCGCCCAGCTATGATGGGCCTTATCTTACTCAGTGGCGGAAAAAACGCGGTCGCCAGTGACAATTAATTTAAACTGATTGTTTTTTTTGAAACTGTCAGGTCACAATCTTGATTTTGACACAATTCATCGACATTATTTCTTCCACAGACATTGTCGCTAGTTTATCGCTGATAAAATGAATTGCGGCCTGTGCTTTAGTTCATTTTCATGCCGTTAATTCAAATGCGCTCAGATTTGAAGTGACTGCAGATGGTAGCATTTCGTTTACCTCGATTTTATTGTAGTCAATCTAGTGAAAATGAGGAGCTGTAAGGGTGAATTAAAGGCAGGGTGGTGATGCGGAGCGTGCATCTATCCGGATTGGGAGCCTCCGACAGCGCCAGAGATGATGATGATGAGGATGATGAGGGCGCAGCACAAACCACCGCCCCAGCGCCAGCGACGACGTCGACGGTACTGCAACAGCACACAGCCTTGCCTGGCCTGGCCTGCTAGGGGAAGGCGCAGTGCCCAACCACAACGACGGTCTCCGGCTGCCCCGTGTTGACTACGGTGACGTTGGGCTGGGAGGAAGCCTGTTGTTGCATCATATTCATAATGATGGGTTGCGGCGGCGGGGCGTAGGCCATCGGCTGCTGCCCATATGGCTGCACCCCGTACGGAGCTGCGGCCCCCTGGCCAAGGAGATGCCCTGTAGGAGGAGGTGAGTGGGAAGGCTGAAACAAGCCTGCGGTGGCAGCATGACTGGAGGTTGAGCCTGAGGCATGGCTTGAGGCATGGACTGCGGTTGAGGCATGGCTTGAGGCATGGGCTGCGGTTGAGGCATGGCTTGAGGCATGGGCTGCGGTTGAGGCATGGCTTGAGGCATGGACTGCGGTTGAGGCATGGCCTGTGCCATCTGCTGTGGTTGAGCCGGCTGGTAGGGCGCTGGCTGGAAGGCAAAGGAACAATGAACTCAGGGAGGATAGAGAGTGGGGCAAAACCTGAGGCATGAGCTGAGGATTAGAGTCCTGCGGTTGGTAGGGCGGCGGTGGATGGGCCGTATACTCGGGGATCTTCGACATAGAGGCTAGGTCGGAGGAGTGGGTGAGGAGGTGGAATGAGGGAGTGGGCCGCCTTACTGTGGCCTTGGCATGCACTCACGGACGCTGAAGTGGAGACGTTATCAGGAGTGCCGGCCGCACCTTAGAGAGCAATTAAAATAACTTTCCCTCTTAGAGCAGGCTTCGGTTGATAAGAGACGGCTTCAAACTATGCCGGCCAGCGGATTTTCGCCATCGGATTTTGATTTAACCCCTTTTTAGCAAACGATTTTAATGATTCGACCACCATTCGCCCCGGAGCATAGCCTAGCATGCGAAGCGTGGAGCCGTAGCACCTGTGCATGGTGGCCGGAGGAGCTTTGGTGCTCTGCCGAGGCCCGCTTAAGAAGCAGTATCTGATAGACTCGGGACATACTGCAAAGGGTGATGGTCAGTTCCAAAAATCGAAGGTGTCCAGATTCAAACGACTTTGTGCCAGCATTTATAGCAATTTAGTTGCCATCTCTGCGTGACAAACCGTTTCTCAAACTATGGCTTCATTGGAGAGAAATGGCCCATTTTGTAACATGCACTTTTTTGGGGTCTGCAAACCTGGAGTTACAGGTATTTGAAAATTTAGTTTCAGAAATTTTGCAATAGTATTATATATCAATCAAAAGGTAATTTTATGACAAAAATGGTTGTGCATTCAAATGTATGTTTTTACTTTGAAAAAAACGAAAAATCAAAAAATCTAAAATTTTGCATTTTTATCAGGAATGTCGCGGGCCCCAGGAGGGCCCCCCTGGGGAGCCCCTGAGAAGGCCCCCCTGGGGAGCCCCTGAGACGGCCCCCCTGGGGAGCCCCTGAGAAGGCCCCCCTGGGGACATGGTCATATGTCTGGTTGAGTTTGAGGCAGATGGGATGGGCATGGAACCATAGGGCGCAGGTGTCACAGAGGAGCCAGTGGATGCTTGTCTCACTGGCTTCAGGCCCATTGGCCCCACCACATTAGTGTGGGCTTAGGACTAGCCTTTTGCATTTAAACCCTTCGCCTGTCGTTGACTTTGCAATTTCTCATGGATCCCATGAGACTGGGAAGAAAGTGGCAGAGTGGGTTGAGGCCTCTGCGCACATCCCAGGCAAAAGCACACATCCTTACTCCTTAGAAGCCCCTCCCCCCTGGGGAGCCCCTAAAAAGGCCCCACTGGGGAGCCACTGAGACGGCCCCCCTGGGGAGCCCCTGAGAAGGCCCCCCTGGGGACATGGTAATACATCAGCTTGAGATGGTGGTAGAAGGCAGTAGACATGCTTTGTAAAATAATAACTATTTGTCAGCAATGAGCAATGCAATATATAGCTGAAGAGATCTGGAGAATTTCACAGGAGCTATTTATGAGAGGGAATGTGCAAGCTTCTTGAGGTGGCTGTTGCTCTGCTCTGTGGCAGAGGAGTTCACATCCTGGTGCATTTCTACTGCCTTCTACCACCATCTCAAGTGGATGTATTACCACGTCCCCAGGAGGGCCTTCTCAGGGGCTCCCCAGGGGGCCTTATCAGGGACTCCCCAGGGGGGCCTTCTCAGGGGCTCCCCAGGGGGGCCCTCCTAGGGCCCACGACATGCCTGTAAAAGGCAGTAGACATGCTTTGTAAAATGAAAACTATTTGTCAGCATTGAGCAATGCAATATGTAGCTGAAGAGATCTGGAGAATTTCACAGGAGCCATATATGAGAGGGAAGGTGCAAGCTTCTTGAGGTGGCTGTCGTTCTGCTCTACGGCAGAGGAGTTCACATCCTGGAGCATTTCTACTGCCTTCTACCACCATCGCAAGTGGATGTATTACCATGTCCCCAGGGGGGGCCTTCTCAGGGGCTCCCCAGGGGGGCCTTCTAAGGGGCTCCCCAGGGGGGCCCTCCTGGGGCCCGCGACATGCCTCATTTTTATCTTTTGCACTTAAAAACTGATTTCTCACATTGGTCAAAAAATGCACGGCCGGCACTATAACTACGTTAAACTAGGTCCTTGCGGTCATTTTGGTATATAACCCTTGTGGTTTGGCTTTGTTAGACACGTTATTTTTTTCACTTGAAAATTTGTACTCACTCATAGGCCCCATGTTAAAGCATAGGCAAAATTTTTGGAAAATTTTTGTGTCTCAGATTTCCTTTATTAAACTCTAAATATCTTCTTTAGGACCCAATACACCCTTCTGCATCATTGGTTTTATTTGTTTTCATTCAAAATGGGTCAATCCTGAATCGACCCTTTCCTATGCTTAAGCATAAGCTTTCTCACAAAACTCTCCTATTTCAGCAAGTTCGGGCCATAAACTGGCTAATACTCAATCAAATTCAACAAATTTTTTGTTCAATGAAAGCCAGAACCTCTATGATTGATTCTAAGTCAAAAATGCGGACCTTTAAGCATAGGAAATGGTCGATTCAGGATTGAACCATTTTGAATGAAAACAAATAAAACCAGTGATGCAGAAGGGTGTATTGGGTCCTAAAGAGGATATTTAGTTAAATAATGGAAATCTGACACAAAAATTTTTTTCCGAAAATTTTGCCAATGCTTTAACATGGGGCCTATGAGTGAGTACAAATTTTCAAGTGAAAAAATTAACGTGTGTAACAAAGCTAAACCACAAGGGTTATATACCAAAATGACCGCGAGAACCTCAATTTTAACGTGGTTATAGTGCCGTCCATGCATTTTTTGAATAATTTGAGAAATCAGTTTTTAGTGCAAAATTTGCAAATTGAAATTCTCGATTTTTTGAATTTTCGTTTTTTTCAAAGTAAGAACATAGATTTGAAATTTGAATGTACCATCAATTTTGTCATAAAATTACCTTTCGATTGATAAATAATAGTTTATACTATTGCAAAATTTCTGTAACAAAATTTTCAAATACCTGTAATTCCAGGTTTGCAGACCCCAAAAAGTGAATGTTACAAAATGAGCCATATCTCTCCAATGAAACCATATTTTGGGAAACGGTTTGTTGCGCAGAGATGGCAACTAAATTGCTTTAAATGCTGGCACAAAGTCGTATGAATCTGGACACCTTCAATTTTTGGAACTGACCATCAGCTTTTTGATCCTATCAGATTCCGCTTCTTAATAAGGAGCGAAAAAAGGATGTGTCGGGAGGGGGCGATATCAAACCTGCTTTATCTGGCTGGCCATGCTGGGATGATTGAAGCAACATAACAAAGGCAAGTTCATATTTGCGCGCTTCATAATGCGGCTCAGCATGGAAGGTAAAGTAATCTGAGACAGGGACTTCAAAGACAGGCGGGAATCTGCGCGAATTTCTGCATGTACTTTGGAAACAGCGCATGCATTGGCTAAAACCAAGTTTCTATATTATACATTTTCAGGTGCATTTTCAAAGACAATGCCTGAGCCAAAGAACGTCGGGATCTTGCTGGACTTCGATTGGCGAAATAAGGTAGTTTGTTACGATCCCTTTTGCTAACCAAATACGCACTATGCAACGCACCAAGAAGCGCATTGTAGTTTTCTGGTTTTTAATGCCATAAATTTGTCGACATTTTTCAAACAAACTAGCCGTTTCCTGCGCATTGTCTAATCTGTCCTTGCAGATTCTTGAATATATACAAAAGGTGACGGTTTGGAGGTAACAGTGAGCAGCAGTGATGCGGGAAGTCTAAGCCGACCATTTTGCCAAGTGGCCCTCCACTACCGCAACACCGCAGGCGGCCCTGAAAGAACGCAGCTCTTCGAACTCCTGCCTCAGCAACTCGCAGCATTCATCTCTCAGCTTGAAGCTCTGCAAGCTCAGACTCATGCCCCAGACTCTCAGCGGCCCTGATTTGCCCTTTTTGTCGCCTGCAATACATTCGCTTCAGACAATTTTTAAGCATTGTCATTCCGTGAGTCTTCTGGAATTTCAAGATATTTTGAGCAAAAATAAGCGGAAAAAATATCAAGAATCAAGCTTATCAACAAGACACTGCATAGAATGACGCAGAGGCATCCGCAGCTGGGAAATGCCAGCTGGTACTGCACTCATGCCAACTGATAGCAATGACATAGTCGCTTTCATTCTTGCCATCAACTACCTAACTTTGAAGGAATAGATTCTCTAGTAGTTCAAGAACCACGTTGTTCCCTTTTTAAAAAGCGGAGCATGCAATCAATTATCGTCCCACTGGGACTTCTTCTGGCCTTTCTAATGGCCAGGGCTCAGGGCACCTCGCAAACAGTTTCAATCGTCTGAACGAAGCTATTGGTGATCTCCAAATGTGCAGGAATGCCTGGCAGAAGCGGAGACTGGCAAGTGCGGCTTCTACGACTGCTACGAGGCGGATGCCCATTGCGGCACTCACGGCTATCTGGAAGGCTATGGCGGAAAGTACTGCCGCAAGTTCAACGTCACTGCTCCCCTCTTCAATCCGGTTATCCTCCCTTTCTAGCCCTCCTTTTCGCTTCTGTAGTTATGTTTTTGTCTATTTATATCCCAAATAAATTTGAGACGGCAATGGTCAGATGGCTAAATTTGAAGGCAGGTCGAGAGTGGATCGACTGCGTTCGTGTCTGCCTCACACAGGGTATGCGGCCGTGGTATGTGCGGAAGATGGACGACTGTGAGGTGATTCGAAAAGACGCCTTCAAACTGCACCCCAAGTGCTATTTAGGTTTCAGTCCTCTACCCTGCTTGAAGTGCCGTTAATGAATGGATGTTTTTAGACTGCGGCTTCTGTAAGGTGATGCTGGGCAGTGTGCAGAACCTACAGGGGCTCATTCGGACCTTCGACGTTAACGACTTCTTCTCCTCCGTGGCTGTGCAACAGGTCTACGATGTGATGACCTCCTGCATCTTTGGCCGCTGAGAGCTCTTTTTATCTGGACCAAAATGCAAAAGAACACAAACTTCTACAAATCTCATGGGCGGGTATTGCGGGTTCTGACGATTTGAGCCGCAATAATAGGCCTGAACTGAGCGCATACTTCAAGATCTCTTCTCTGCAGCCAATCACCCTGAGCAGACCTTTGCTTCTCAATAAAGGCCAGGATGTCCAGCAGCTCTTGGAAGTCCACTCCGATGTCTGCTCGCAGGACTTTCTGCAATTCGTTAATAGACTAATTGGGTGGAGCGTGAATATTAATTGAGGAAATGTTGAATCGAATGAAAAGTAAGAACCGCATGAGATGGAAAAAAGGCAGCTCACCTGGCATTGACTGGGCCACTCCTCAGCAAAGAGAGACCGAGTGTGAGCGATTTCCGACTCCACATCTGCCAGTCTTTGCAAGGCGTAGGCCCAGACGACGTGGAAGTTGGCACCGTTGAAGCTGTTGTGGTTCAGTGACAAGGTTAGTTCCTTCAATTGCTTCTATCGAGGCAAATTGGGTAGCACTGCATTTAATTTTTACACTATTCTTATCTTAGTAACAGCCCAATATTACTACGAAAAAGCTTGACCTGCACAAAAATCAAGATATTTACCTCGTTATGAACTTGATGATACCAGTTGGAAGGAACAAACAGGACTTCGCCAGCTTCCTAAATGTTTTTACATGCCAAAAACGGATAGACATAGAAAATGGCCAAATTTTACCTGAGCAATGTCGATGACACCAGCCTTTGCCAACCTTTCTGGACTGACTTCTCGTAGATCGCTCTCACTGAGCAGTGTCGCCTCTTTACCTGCGACAACTGTGTTCACTCTCATAACTGTTCACTTTTTTCTGGCCTATGGTAAAAAGCCAGTTTCATGTCATCGATCTAGCGCCATATAAGTTCAGTTTGTCTGGAAAAAGTAAAGGAACCAACCTGGAGGAATAAGAAGCCAGCGCTTGCGTCCGGCGATATTGGCAGACCAGCTGAAGCTTCGCAGGACATCCGCATGCAGGGACGTCCTAGAGAAGTACTGAGAAGTCCATTCAGCAATTACAAATGGATCAAAAGACATGCTACATGGATCCTTTGGGTCCAAGGTAGAGGAAGCGATAGTCGGCCTGTTCTGCGTCCGCCTTGGCCAGCCAGTACTCGTTCATCCAGTCGGAGGCGAAGTAGCTCGGCGTCTCGTAGGCCCCGTAGTCCGCAAACTCACTGCACACCTCTGGAGCTGCGTTTTGGTTGAGGAAGAGGTTGGAGGTGGACAGCTGGAAGTGCCAGTCTTTGAGATAGAGCCAATGCTCAGAAGTGGACGGGGCTTCCAGGTAGTCGATGAAGGAGCTCAGCTGCATGTCGCTGCATTCCCCGCTGGAGGAAACTATTGGCACCATCGCTGAGCCTAAAAAAGCAATCCGTGCCAGCAGTTTGACTAGAGGATTCGACTTTACTTAGGTTGAAATTTCGTTGACGAAAATGACTCAATGACGAAAGTTGTGTAATATTAATTAATTTTCTAAAAAAAGGGAATTCAGAAAATATTTAATTATCAAAATTAAAACTAATTTATAACTCAAATCATTGATCAGAAATAACCAAATAATCGTCGCAACAAGGGCAGGTTCAAGCTGCCGTCAGAAAGCAGCCATTCCAGCCGACATTTCCAGTTTTTCGTCATCGTTGCATCAAAAAGACACGGCACATTGCCCACCATGTGCTTTCGGTAAAACTCTTCTGAGCTAATCTCTTCAGCAGCATATTTGGCTATCATAGTCCTCTGCATCATTACGCCAATTAATTTGTCAGCTTATCCTTTTCTCCGAATTATGTATCCTTTGCTCTATTGGAAATTGAATCGATTTGAGATGGAATTGTTTATGCCGCACTTGATGGTCACATATAGATGCTGATCACTGGAATGGAAACGATGGTGGGCGCTAGTCATCTTCGAAGGTGAGGTTGCTGAAGCTGAGGCAAGAGCTGGGCAGGGGATGAGGCTGAGGTGAGAGGAGGGTGAGTTGGCGCTGCTCCATGTCCACGCCCAGCACCACCACAAAGCCCGCCGCATTCGTCACCCCCAGCGCTTCGTCCGTCGGCTCAGCGAAGCTCACGCCCAGAACGTGGTTCTGCAGTTCTTGATGCCTATTCTTTCTTGCCTTTTACCGGCCATTATCATCTCTAATGACATCAATTCAGACGCATATATGCATAGCTGGAAGTACTAAGGCTAAACAATGCCTCAAAGTAGAGAAAAGAGGAGTGAACGAGAAGAGCGGGGGAGGGGAGCACTGGGACGACTTTGGTTCGATGGTCCTCAGGCTTCTGGCCCAGTGGGAGACAGCTTTCCGGCAATGCCTCACCGCCCACTTTCCACATATTCACCTCGTCGAAGGACACCTCAATTGGCATCGCTCTCATTCTTCCCTACTCATTCTTCATTTCTGCTGCTAGACCTCGAATCGAAATGGGTGCAGGGGCATTTGGCTGCTGCCGTAGAAATACTCCTTCACCTTCTTTTGTCGCGAGGCTTTTCTGCAAATGCCAAGCGTGTCTTTATACCAAATTTAGCATTGCAAGATTTTAGCCAAGAAAAAGCAGACCTTTGGTTCTGAGAGCGGGTCTCCACACCACCGGACTTGGGCTGATGGCAGATGCGAACGCAGTTGGGGAGGTCTCGCTGGAGCTCGTTGTAGAGCCTCTCATGGTCCAGCACCACCACCACGTCCACCTCGAAAGCCTCCGCCGCCGCCACCAGGCAGGAGTAGCCATCCCCTTTCACCCATCCGCAGGTGTTGATGATCACCCCGCCGAAGTTGGCCTCCTTCACCGCCTCAACCATCCCATAGCCCTCTCTTCATATTGTGCCAAAGTAAAGAAATGCGGCTCTACCTTGCACTTCTGGTTGACGGAATCAGCAAGCTCGCGCATGAGGAGCTCAAAATGAGGAATGTTGCCGCCGGGGCTGAGGTGGCCGAAGTTGTAGACGAGTGGCGCCTTCTTCTCCAGCCCCGCCACCGGGTCCCCCGGCCGCTCCACAAACCTGCCATCAACAACTGTCTTCCTTAGGGGGTGTAGGAAGGGGAAAAGAGGAACATGGCAGAGATGGTGCCGGGAAGGGAGACGCCGTTTTGTCCGACGTCCAAGTCGACGCAGATAGGGCTGCGACCTTGACGAAGGGCGTAGTTGACGAGGATCTTGCAGTAGGTGGACTTCCCCACGTCCGTCGGCCCCGCGATCATGAGTCGCGGCCCCCGCACCTCTGAGTTGCTCACCGCCTGGGCCTCTGCCTCCTCAAACACCCCTCCTCCTCTGCCCATCCATCCAGTGAGGGAGGATTACATCATCCCTCTCGCCAACATAGTCTGTCATAAGTCAGAACCTGTCGCTTCTGCTCCAAGGCGCCATGGGTGTTGAGGTAGATGAGCATGGGCGAGGCCTTGGCAACGTATGGGGACTCCGTCCGCCCCACCACCTCCACTCGGCACCCGTGCCAGCTGAACAGTCCTATTCGACTCCCTGCCTCCAGTCGATAGCGCTTGTGCTTCACCAGCTCTGCCCCGAAAATCTGTCCAAGCCATCTCCTACCCCTTCCAGCCTCCATGGAAGAAAAAGGAGAACCTCAGCCGTTCCGTCCAGCAGTTCCAGGAGGACCTCGTTGGCCTGGCCTTTGGCCTGGGCGGGCGGTACCTCGAAGCGCAGTTCCTGGTCCTCCTCCAGCTGGAACTCCGCCACCGGCGGCTCCCCCCCATCCTGCGCGTTCTCTCCGGACTCCATCTCTTTGCTAGCCTACAGCTCCTCCTGTCCTATCGCTTTGCCTCTCCCTTCTCTGCCCGCCAAGGTCTGTGCAGCCGGCGCGTAGGTAGTCTGCCAGATCTGCGCAGTTTCCGGCCCACTTTCTTGGCCTTTTTAGGCCACCTGAAATTTGGGCAGGCGTGTGACAGCTTTTTGATCTTTTTAGGCCTTTTCAATCGAGACGAGCTCTTCAAAGTACTGTCGATAGATTTTACGTTCTTGTTTGAATTTCGGCTGTAGAGGAGGTGTAGGGGGTGGCTGGGAGTGAGGCAGTGTTGCGTATCGATTTTGGCGCAGGGCCCAAAAGCGGTGGAATGTGTGGAATCAGTGGGGGAGGAGGCCAAAGAGACCGGGCCAGCAGCTGCTCAGACCCCTGATGCTCATTTGCTTCCCCTTTTCAGCCTCTCTCTTCCTGGCAACTGACGAGATGAGCGAATATTTAGTTTTTGGACATTTTTCAAGATTGATAGTGTTGTGAAACAGGTTGTATTGTTCTAGCTCTATCAATATTCTGATTGTCTATGCCTCTATGATTGAACAAAGCTTTTTAGGGCGGTGCTGTTGGACGTGGAGTGGGCAAAAATAGAAGATGCCGGAGACTGGAAATGTGGCGAAGGACGAAAAACGACGCTTGGCTCGGTATGTTTCTTCAACTTCTTCTTTTTTCAGGTTTTTAAAAACGCTAAAATGAGCATCAATTAAAGCTAGAATCAGCTCTGTGAGCCATAGTCGGTGAAATACTTCCCATCTCCAAGCATTAGGGCCGCAACTTTCAGCCAAATATGACTCAGCCACCTTAATTTACCAGGCAACCCGCCCATCAATGCCCTTTGCATGACCTAAGCTGGCTTTTGAGAACTCAAAAAGGGTCGAGCCTCTCGCTTAATAAGCAGCCTTCTGCTGCCCATTATTTCCGCTAGAAGGAAAAGAGGCGGGGGAAAGGAGTGGGCAGCCTGGCCAATGCTGCGACGCAGGAGGCATAGATAATGTATGGGAGCGGGGGGAAGGGGACAGAGGCGAGGAGTGGAGGGAAGCAGAGAGAAAATAAATGGCCGTTTCCAGGCTCTACCGAAGCCGCAGCAACACGGACTCTGAGCTGCCGCAGCCTGCCGATGCGGACGCTGACACATGGCGGTTTTACCTTTTACACTCTCTTCCTCATCAGTCCTCATTATGGAGGCACACGTGAGGAGCACGAGGTCATGCTTTTTTTATGGGCTACTCTACAGGAAATTGATATAAGGAATGTGAAAAAAAGGAAGACATAAACATAAAATAGAATAAAAACGCAACGCTAAAAAATGGATAGAAAAGGTGATTGGGAGTGATAATAAGCTCAGCATAAACTCTCGGACGAAATTAGAAGCAAGAAGCAATAAGAACAAGTCTAACATCCGACCTTCAGGAAATCCACTATCTTGAGAATGTCGGAAGTATAAGGGGAGGATGATGTGTTTGGTTGAGTAGGGGGCAAAAAGGACAGGGCATAGTATGTTGTGGCGAAGCGTGTATCTGGGCGAGTGGAGAGCAGGACTAGGATTCAGCCCTCAGCCGTAGCACAAATAGGACACGAGTCGCTAGCAAACACCGCCTATGCTCACTTTCCATCCGCTGCAGCTCTCACCCAGCTGGGGGGACTGGCGCGCAAGCGAAAAGGGCAAAGGCAGAATTGATAGGCCTCTGTGGGGCAGGAGGCCAGGTCTAATCAACGATTAGAACACCCCCTCCTACCCCCATCCTCCCCCACATGCTTCTCTTTTTCCAGCCACAGAGGTGGTTAGGGGGGAGAGGCGATTGCTGGCTTTGCGTCCAGGATACGCGCTAGGCTGGCCTTTGTGCCACACAGCTTTTGCCGTTTTCGAAGGCACACATCGATCTCCTGGCCACCCGCAGCTTGCCTGCCTTTCAAAGGACTCTCCTCCGTCACTGCCTCCCTTCGATACCTGCTCTGCCCCTGTTTCCAGATCAGCCTTAGCCTGTAAAGGCGTCCTATGCTATCGAAGCAAGCTCACTGTTCTAATTTCATGCAGCTGGCAGAATTTCGACTAGGGCAGGGCAAACCATTTGTTCAAACAACCCTCTGGCTAGGCCCAGGTGAGAAGACTGAAAATGCCAACTATACAGCCAGCAGCACTCCCTCCCAGACGCTACTTGCCAGCCAGTTGGGTGCGAAGATCTGTGGAGCCCCTCCAGGGGGGTGGCCAAAAACTGGTTTCCCGGCTCTGCTTTCAAGCGCCTCCCCCGGGGATGGCCACTTGAGGTAGATTCCGAGCTCCTCACTCAGCTGAGGGCGGGAAGAGGGGGCGGTTGGAAAGTAGGGGCGGCGGCCCATTTCTAGGCTTCCTCCCTCCGTGCGGGGCCTTAGGAGGGCAGGCCCTAATAGACTCGCACCGGCAATTTGCGCTTCTCTCCCCCCGCCTCTATGCAAAGGTGATGACGCAGGTGGCTTCTCTCTCCCCCTCTTTCTCTTTCCTTCCGCATCTGACATTCCGAGAAAAGCCAAGCCTGGCCTGATCAAAGTGAGGGTTGGTGAAAGGCAGAGAGAGAAAGGCATGGAATGGATGTCGGATGAGGAGACGTTGCTGGGGGTGCATTGCAGGCCGCGCCTCTACGACCTATTCGATGCCATCGACCGCGAGTTCAGCGCCCTCACAGCCGAAAATCATGCCCGTTATTCCTTCTTATGCCCTCATCATTTTCCAATTCACTCTTTCATTCTTGGCCAGGAATCTAAGGAATTGTATATTTTGCTATTAACCTTAGTGCAAACAAGAAATCACACTGGACTATGGCGTCCCTCCTGAAGCTTTTGACCTCCTAGGTGTTAGATAAAGAAGGCGTATTTGCAGTGCGGCGTAAGGTGGAGATTCTGACGGAGCGTCTGGCAGAGGGCGGCCTGTCCACGGCAGCCGAGCTTCCCGCTTCAGAGAACGTCGCTCCCCAGGCCATCAA
Organism: Ptycholaimellus sp. GST1_10; assembly: GCA_030248095.1. Taxonomy (NCBI): domain Eukaryota; kingdom Metazoa; phylum Nematoda; class Chromadorea; order Chromadorida; family Chromadoridae; genus Ptycholaimellus; species Ptycholaimellus sp. GST1_10. The sequence continues at coordinate 69,896 of JASANA010009117.1, forward strand.
GAGTCAGCCCAGCAAAGGAGCTGAAGCCCTGGGGACCAAGAAAGGTACCATGAGTTCTCTCGTCTGGCAGAGGGCGGCCTGTCCACGGCAGCCGAGCTTCCCGCTTCAGAGAACGTCGCTCCCCAGGCCATCAAGAGTCAGCCCAGCAAAGGAGCTGAAGCCCTGGGGACCAAGAAAGGTACCATGAGTTCTCTCGTCTGGCAGAGGGCGGCCTGTCCACGGCAGCCGAGCTTCCCGCTTCAGAGAACGTCGCTCCCCAGGCCATCAAGAGTCAGCCCAGCAAAGGAGCTGAAGCCCTGGGGACCAAGAAAGGTACCATGAGTTCTCTCGTCTGGCAGAGGGCGGCCTGTCCACGGCAGCCGAGCTTCCCGCTTCAGAGAACGTCGCTCCCCAGGCCATCAAGAGTCAGCCCAGCAAATGAGCTGAAGCCCTGGGGACCAAGAAAGGTACCATGAGTTCTCTCGTCTGGCAGAGGGCGGCCTGTCCACGGCAGCCGAGCTTCCCGCTTCAGAGAACGTCGCTCCCCAGGCCATCAAGAGTCAGCCCAGCAAAGGAGCTGAAGCCCTGGGGACCAAGAAAGGTACCATGAGTTCTCTCGTCTGGCAGAGGGCGGCCTGTCCACGGCAGCCGAGCTTCCCGCTTCAGAGAACGTCGCTCCCCAGGCCATCAAGAGTCAGCCCAGCAAAGGAGCTGAAGCCCTGGGGACCAAGAAAGGTACCATGAGTTCTCTCGTCTGGCAGAGGGCAGCCTGTCCACGGCAGCCGAGCTTCCCGCTTCAGGGAACGTCGCTCCCCAGGCCATCAAGAGTCAGCCCAGCAAAGGAGCTGAAGCCCTGGGGACCAAGAAAGGTACCATGAGTTCTCTCGTCTGGCAGAGGGCGGCCTGTCCACGGCAGCCGAGCTTCCCGCTTCAGAGAACGTCGCTCCCCAGGCCATCAAGAGTCAGCCCAGCAAAGGAGCTGAAGCCCTGGGGACCAAGAAAGGTACCATGAGTTCTCTCGTCTGGCAGAGGGCGGCCTGTCCACGGCAGCCGAGCTTCCCGCTTCAGAGAACGTCGCTCCCCAGGCCATCAAGAGTCAGCCCAGCAAAGGAGCTGAAGCCCTGGGGACCAAGAAAGGTACCATGAGTTCTCTCGTCTGGCAGAGGGCGGCCTGTCCACGGCAGCCGAGCTTCCCGCTTCAGAGAACGTCGCTCCCCAGGCCATCAAGAGTCAGCCCAGCAAAGGAGCTGAAGCCCTGGGGACCAAGAAAGGTACCATGAGTTCTCTCGTCTGGCAGAGGGCGGCCTGTCCACGGCAGCCGAGCTTCCCGCTTCAGAGAACGTCGCTCCCCAGGCCATCAAGAGTCAGCCCAGCAAAGGAGCTGAAGCCCTGGGGACCAAGAAAGGTACCATGAGTTCTCTCGTCTGGCAGAGGGCGGCCTGTCCACGGCAGCCGAGCTTCCCGCTTCAGAGAACGTCGCTCCCCAGGCCATCAAGAGTCAGCCCAGCAAATGAGCTGAAGCCCTGGGGACCAAGAAAGGTACCATGAGTTCTCTCGTCTGGCAGAGGGCGGCCTGTCCACGGCAGCCGAGCTTCCCGCTTCAGAGAACGTCGCTCCCCAGGCCATCAAGAGTCAGCCCAGCAAAGGAGCTGAAGCCCTGGGGACCAAGAAAGGTACCATGAGTTCTCTCGTCTGGCAGAGGGCGGCCTGTCCACGGCAGCCGAGCTTCCCGCTTCAGAGAACGTCGCTCCCCAGGCCATCAAGAGTCAGCCCAGCAAAGGAGCTGAAGCCCTGGGGACCAAGAAAGGTACCATGAGTTCTCTCGTCTGGCAGAGGGCAGCCTGTCCACGGCAGCCGAGCTTCCCGCTTCAGGGAACGTCGCTCCCCAGGCCATCAAGAGTCAGCCCAGCAAAGGAGCTGAAGCCCTGGGGACCAAGAAAGGTACCATGAGTTCTCTCGTCTGGCAGAGGGCGGCCTGTCCACGGCAGCCGAGCTTCCCGCTTCAGAGAACGTCGCTCCCCAGGCCATCAAGAGTCAGCCCAGCAAAGGAGCTGAAGCCCTGGGGACCAAGAAAGGTACCATGAGTTCTCTCGTCTGGCAGAGGGCGGCCTGTCCACGGCAGCCGAGCTTCCCGCTTCAGAGAACGTCGCTCCCCAGGCCATCAAGAGTCAGCCCAGCAAAGGAGCTGAAGCCCTGGGGACCAAGAAAGGTACCATGAGTTCTCTCGTCTGGCAGAGGGCGGCCTGTCCACGGCAGCCGAGCTTCCCGCTTCAGAGAACGTCGCTCCCCAGGCCATCAAGAGTCAGCCCAGCAAAGGAGCTGAAGCCCTGGGGACCAAGAAAGGTACCATGAGTTCTCTCGTCTGGCAGAGGGCGGCCTGTCCACGGCAGCCGAGCTTCCCGCTTCAGAGAACGTCGCTCCCCAGGCCATCAAGAGTCAGCCCAGCAAAGGAGCTGAAGCCCTGGGGACCAAGAAAGGTACCATGAGTTCTCTCGTCTGGCAGAGGGCGGCCTGTCCACGGCAGCCGAGCTTCCCGCTTCAGAGAACGTCGCTCCCCAGGCCATCAAGAGTCAGCCCAGCAAAGGAGCTGAAGCCCTGGGGACCAAGAAAGGTACCATGAGTTCTCTCGTCTGGCAGAGGGCGGCCTGTCCACGGCAGCCGAGCTTCCCGCTTCAGAGAACGTCGCTCCCCAGGCCATCAAGAGTCAGCCCAGCAAAGGAGCTGAAGCCCTGGGGACCAAGAAAGGTACCATGAGTTCTCTCGTCTGGCAGAGGGCGGCCTGTCCACGGCAGCCGAGCTTCCCGCTTCAGAGAACGTCGCTCCCCAGGCCATCAAGAGTCAGCCCAGCAAAGGAGCTGAAGCCCTGGGGACCAAGAAAGGTACCATGAGTTCTCTCGTCTGGCAGAGGGCGGCCTGTCCACGGCAGCCGAGCTTCCCGCTTCAGAGAACGTCGCTCCCCAGGCCATCAAGAGTCAGCCCAGCAAAGGAGCTGAAGCCCTGGGGACCAAGAAAGGTACCATGAGTTCTCTCGTCTGGCAGAGGGCGGCCTGTCCACGGCAGCCGAGCTTCCCGCTTCAGAGAACGTCGCTCCCCAGGCCATCAAGAGTCAGCCCAGCAAAGGAGCTGAAGCCCTGGGGACCAAGAAAGGTACCATGAGTTCTCTCGTCTGGCAGAGGGCGGCCTGTCCACGGCAGCCGAGCTTCCCGCTTCAGAGAACGTCGCTCCCCAGGCCATCAAGAGTCAGCCCAGCAAAGGAGCTGAAGCCCTGGGGACCAAGAAAGGTACCATGAGTTCTCTCGTCTGGCAGAGGGCGGCCTGTCCACGGCAGCCGAGCTTCCCGCTTCAGAGAACGTCGCTCCCCAGGCCATCAAGAGTCAGCCCAGCAAAGGAGCTGAAGCCCTGGGGACCAAGAAAGGTACCATGAGTTCTCTCGTCTGGCAGAGGGCGGCCTGTCCGCGGCAGCCGAGCTTCCCGCTTCAGAGAACGTCGCTCCCCAGGCCATCAAGAGTCAGCCCAGCAAAGGAGCTGAAGCCCTGGGGACCAAGAAAGGTACCATGAGTTCTCTCGTCTGGCAGAGGGCGGCCTGTCCACGGCAGCCGAGCTTCCCGCTTCAGAGAACGTCGCTCCCCAGGCCATCAAGAGTCAGCCCAGCAAAGGAGCTGAAGCCCTGGGGACCAAGAAAGGTACCATGAGTTCTCTCGTCTGGCAGAGGGCGGCCTGTCCACGGCAGCCGAGCTTCCCGCTTCAGAGAACGTCGCTCCCCAGGCCATCAAGAGTCAGCCCAGCAAAGGAGCTGAAGCCCTGGGGACCAAGAAAGTTACCATGAGTTCTCTCGTCTGGCAGAGGGCGGCCTGTCCACGGCAGCCGAGCTTCCCGCTTCAGAGAACGTCGCTCCCCAGGCCATCAAGAGTCAGCCCAGCAAAGGAGCTGAAGCCCTGGGGACCAAGAAAGGTACCATGAGTTCTCTCGTCTGGCAGAGGGCGGCCTGTCCACGGGCAGCCGAGCTTCCCGCTTCAGAGAACGTCGCTCCCCAGGCCATCAAGAGTCAGCCCAGCAAAGGAGCTGAAGCCCTGGGGACCAAGAAAGGTACCATGAGTTCTCTCGTCTGGCAGAGGGCGGCCTGTCCACGGCAGCCGAGCTTCCCGCTTCAGAGAACGTCGCTCCCCAGGCCATCAAGAGTCAGCCCAGCAAAGGAGCTGAAGCCCTGGGGACCAAGAAAGGTACCATGAGTTCTCTCGTCTGGCAGAGGGCGGCCTGTCCACGGCAGCCGAGCTTCCCGCTTCAGAGAACGTCGCTCCCCAGGCCATCAAGAGTCAGCCCAGCAAAGGAGCTGAAGCCCTGGGGACCAAGAAAGGTACCATGAGTTCTCTCGTCTGGCAGAGGGCGGCCTGTCCACGGCAGCCGAGCTTCCCGCTTCAGAGAACGTCGCTCCCCAGGCCATCAAGAGTCAGCCCAGCAAAGGAGCTGAAGCCCTGGGGACCAAGAAAGGTACCATGAGTTCTCTCGTCTGGCAGAGGGCGGCCTGTCCACGGCAGCCGAGCTTCCCGCTTCAGAGAACGTCGCTCCCCAGGCCATCAAGAGTCAGCCCAGCAAAGGAGCTGAAGCCCTGGGGACCAAGAAAGGTACCATGAGTTCTCTCGTCTGGCAGAGGGCGGCCTGTCCACGGCAGGCAGCCAAGCTTCCCGCTTCAGAGAACGTCGCTCCCCAGGCCATCAAGAGTCAGCCCAGCAAAGGAGCTGAAGCCCTGGGGACCAAGAAAGGTACCATGAGTTCTCTCGTCTGGCAGAGGGCGGCCTGTCCACGGCAGCCGAGCTTCCCGCTTCAGAGAACGTCGCTCCCCAGGCCATCAAGAGTCAGCCCAGCAAAGGAGCTGAAGCCCTGGGGACCAAGAAAGGTACCATGAGTTCTCTCGTCTGGCAGAGGGCGGCCTGTCCACGGCAGCCGAGCTTCCCGCTTCAGAGAACGTCGCTCCCCAGGCCATCAAGAGTCAGCCCAGCAAAGGAGCTGAAGCCCTGGGGACCAAGAAAGGTACCATGAGTTCTCTCGTCTGGCAGAGGGCGGCCTGTCCACGGCAGCCGAGCTTCCCGCTTCAGAGAACGTCGCTCCCCAGGCCATCAAGAGTCAGCCCAGCAAAGGAGCTGAAGCCCTGGGGACCAAGAAAGGTACCATGAGTTCTCTCGTCTGGCAGAGGGCGGCCTGTCCACGGAGGCAGCCGAGCTTCCCGCTTCAGAGAACGTCGCTCCCCAGGCCATCAAGAGTCAGCCCAGCAAAGGAGCTGAAGCCCTGGGGACCAAGAAAGGTACCATGAGTTCTCTCGTCTGGCAGAGGGCGGCCTGTCCACGGGCAGCCGAGCTTCCCGCTTCAGAGAACGTCGCTCCCCAGGCCATCAAGAGTCAGCCCAGCAAAGGAGCTGAAGCCCTGGGGACCAAGAAAGGTACCATGAGTTCTCTCGTCTGGCAGAGGGCGGCCTGTCCACGGCAGCCGAGCTTCCCGCTTCAGAGAACGTCGCTCCCCAGGCCATCAAGAGTCAGCCCAGCAAAGGAGCTGAAGCCCTGGGGACCAAGAAAGGTACCATGAGTTCTCTCGTCTGGCAGAGGGCGGCCTGTCCACGGCAGGCAGCCAAGCTTCCCGCTTCAGAGAACGTCGCTCCCCAGGCCATCAAGAGTCAGCCCAGCAAAGGAGCTGAAGCCCTGGGGACCAAGAAAGGTACCATGAGTTCTCTCGTCTGGCAGAGGGCGGCCTGTCCACGGCAGGCAGCCAAGCTTCCCGCTTCAGAGAACGTCGCTCCCCAGGCCATCAAGAGTCAGCCCAGCAAAGGAGCTGAAGCCCTGGGGACCAAGAAAGGTACCATGAGTTCTCTCGTCTGGCAGAGGGCGGCCTGTCCACGGCAGCCGAGCTTCCCGCTTCAGAGAACGTCGCTCCCCAGGCCATCAAGAGTCAGCCCAGCAAAGGAGCTGAAGCCCTGGGGATCAAGAAAGGTACCATGAGTTCTCTCGTCTGGCAGAGGGCGGCCTGTCCACGGCAGGCAGCCAAGCTTCCCGCTTCAGAGAACGTCGCTCCCCAGGCCATCAAGAGTCAGCCCAGCAAAGGAGCTGAAGCCCTGGGGACCAAGAAAGGTACCATGAGTTCTCTCGTCTGGCAGAGGGCGGCCTGTCCACGGCAGGCAGCCAAGCTTCCCGCTTCAGAGAACGTCGCTCCCCAGGCCATCAAGAGTCAGCCCAGCAAAGGAGCTGAAGCCCTGGGGACCAAGAAAGGTACCATGAGTTCTCTCGTCTGGCAGAGGGCGGCCTGTCCACGGCAGGCAGCCAAGCTTCCCGCTTCAGAGAACGTCGCTCCCCAGGCCATCAAGAGTCAGCCCAGCAAAGGAGCTGAAGCCCTGGGGACCAAGAAAGGTACCATGAGTTCTCTCGTCTGGCAGAGGGCGGCCTGTCCACGGCAGGCAGCCAAGCTTCCCGCTTCAGAGAACGTCGCTCCCCAGGCCATCAAGAGTCAGCCCAGCAAAGGAGCTGAAGCCCTGGGGACCAAGAAAGGTACCATGAGTTCTCTCGTCTGGCAGAGGGCGGCCTGTCCACGGCAGGCAGCCAAGCTTCCCGCTTCAGAGAACGTCGCTCCCCAGGCCATCAAGAGTCAGCCCAGCAAAGGAGCTGAAGCCCTGGGGACCAAGAAAGGTACCATGAGTTCTCTCGTCTGGCAGAGGGCGGCCTGTCCACGGCAGCCGAGCTTCCCGCTTCAGAGAACGTCGCTCCCCAGGCCATCAAGAGTCAGCCCAGCAAAGGAGCTGAAGCCCTGGGGACCAAGAAAGGTACCATGAGTTCTCTCGTCTGGCAGAGGGCGGCCTGTCCACGGCAGGCAGCCAAGCTTCCCGCTTCAGAGAACGTCGCTCCCCAGGCCATCAAGAGTCAGCCCAGCAAAGGAGCTGAAGCCCTGGGGACCAAGAAAGGTACCATGAGTTCTCTCGTCTGGCAGAGGGCGGCCTGTCCACGGCAGCCGAGCTTCCCGCTTCAGAGAACGTCGCTCCCCAGGCCATCAAGAGTCAGCCCAGCAAAGGAGCTGAAGCCCTGGGGACCAAGAAAGGTACCATGAGTTCTCTCGTCTGGCAGAGGGCGGCCTGTCCACGGCAGGCAGCCAAGCTTCCCGCTTCAGAGAACGTCGCTCCCCAGGCCATCAACCACAAAATAGGTGATAATCAGGAAATATTATTTTCCCATCCAATATTTTTTCTTTCTCAGCTTCAGAAATGAAGTAGTATGCTGGTGCAGGAACGGGGAGCCAAGTGTCACAGCGTCTGCGAACGGCGCTGCGAGTGCCTCAGGGGCGTCTTGTATCGTCGCTGAAGGCGGGCGTGGTTGGGGGCGGCGATGGGGGACGGGTGCGATTCCTCCGCGCCCTACCCGGTCACCGGGACGGCGTCTGGCATGTCACCGCTCTTGCTCTTGGCCCCGACAAGGGATTCGCCGCCTCTGCCTCTGCTGGTCACACTATCTATCCAATCTTATGCCCAGCCCACTGAGGAGACAATAAATATTCCAAGAGCACAAAGCCTTTGCTGATGCTGTTCGAGAGACGAGAAGAAGGCGGTTTGCAGACCAGACGGCACGAGTGTGGAGTTCGGAGGGCGCCTGTCTGTGCAAGTACCTCGGCCACGGGGGCAGCGTGAACAGCGTGAGTCTGAGTCGGCAGGCCGACGCTTCCCTGGCCCTCACGGCCTCCGGCGATGAGAGCGCCCACATCTGGAAGACCATCCTCGACCGTCCCACTCAGGCACTTCCCCCTCCCCTCTCCTTCCCCACTCACCGCCCCTCTTCTCTCCCTCCAGCCGCCGGTGGTGGGCTCCTCCGAGGAGGAGCTGGAGGGAGGCTCCGAGGAGGAGGCGGAGGAGGAGGCCGTTCCCTCCATTCGCAGCCCCCTCCTACAGCTCACCGGCCACACCGGCGTCGTCGTCTGCGCCGACTGGCTCCCTTGTGGTGCGATTCTGGCTAGGTGGGGGAAGGGAGGGATGAGAGGGTGATGTGGATGATAGGGAAGAAGGTGATCACGGCCTCCTGGGACCGGACGGCCAATCTCTACGACGCGGAGCGCGGAGAAATCCTCCACATTCTCTCCGGCCACGACCAGGAGCTCACCGTTTGTGCGGCCTCCGCAGCTGGCCCAGTGATCGCCACCGCCTCGCGGGACACCACATTTCGGTCCCCCAGCTTTCTGCCCCCCTCCTCCACTAGAAGTTGGTGACTGGGGGCAGGCTGTGGGACTTCCGGGAGGCGATCGGGAGCGTGGCGGTGTTCCAGGGGCACAGCGAGTCCGTCAACGCCGTCGCCTTCGCCTCTGAGCACCGCCTCGTCTCCGCCTCCGACGATCGCTGCGTCAAGGTCCACCTCTACTCCCCTCCCCTCTCAGTCTTCACCAGGGGCACAGCGAGTCCGTCAACGCCGTCGCCTTCGCCTCTGAGCACCGCCTCGTCTCCGCCTCCGACGATCGCTGCGTCAAGGTCCACCTCTACTCCCCTCCCCTCTCAGTCTTCACCAGGGGCACAGCGAGTCCGTCAACGCCGTCGCCTTCGCCTCTGAGCACCGCCTCGTCTCCGCCTCCGACGATCGCTGCGTCAAGGTCCACCTCTACTCCCCTCCCCTCTCAGTCTTCACCAGGGGCACAGCGAGTCCGTCAACGCCGTCGCCTTCGCCTCTGAGCACCGCCTCGTCTCCGCCTCCGACGATCGCTGCGTCAAGGTCCACCTCTACTCCCCTCCCCTCTCAGTCTTCACCAGGGGCACAGCGAGTCCGTCAACGCCGTCGCCTTCGCCTCTGAGCACCGCCTCGTCTCCGCCTCTGACGATCGCTGCGTCAAGGTCCTCCTCTCAACCCAGACCCTGACAGTCATAACCAGTGGCACAGCGAGTCCGTCAACGCCGTCGCCTTCGCCTCTGAGCACCGCCTCGTCTCCGCCTCCGACGATCGCTGCGTCAAGGTCCACCTCTACTCCCCTCCCCTCTCAGTCTTCACCAGGGGCACAGCGAGTCCGTCAACGCCGTCGCCTTCGCCTCTGAGCACCGCCTCGTCTCCGCCTCCGACGATCGCTGCGTCAAGGTCCACCTCTACTCCCCTCCCCTCTCAGTCTTCACCAGGGGCACAGCGAGTCCGTCAACGCCGTCGCCTTCGCCTCTGAGCACCGCCTCGTCTCCGCCTCCGACGATCGCTGCGTCAAGGTCCACCTCTACTCCCCTCCCCTCTCAGTCTTCACCAGGGGCACAGCGAGTCCGTCAACGCCATCGCCTTCGCCTCTGAGCACCGCCTCGTCTCCGCCTCCGACGATCGCTGCGTCAAGGTCCACCTCTACTCCCCTCCCCTCTCAGTCTTCACCAGGGGCACAGCGAGTCCGTCAACGCCGTCGCCTTCGCCTCTGAGCACCGCCTCGTCTCCGCCTCCGACGATCGCTGCGTCAAGGTCCACCTCTACTCCCCTCCCCTCTCAGTCTTCACCAGGGGCACAGCGAGTCCATCAACGCCGTCGCCTTCGCCTCTGAGCACCGCCTCGTCTCCGCCTCCGACGATCGCTGCGTCAAGGTCCACCTCTACTCCCCTCCCCTCTCAGTCTTCACCACCCCTCTGTGCCAGGTGTGGGACCTGCGTAACATGCGCTCTCCCGAGGCCGGCGTCCGCCTGGACTCCGCCGTCAATCGTCTCTCCGTCTCCGAACGCGGCATCATCGCCATCCCTCACGACAACCGCGCCGTCCGTCTATACACTCTTTCTGGTTCCCCCCTACGCTCCTTCTCCCGCCTTTTCTAAAATAACACCTCTCTATCACGGCCTTTAGCCATGTACTAGAGCAAAATGAGTGCAATTCCTATATCTGGTACCATCGGCAGGCCAAAAGTGGGTCTCTTTTCTCCAAAATTTGCAATTGTCTCGAGTAAAAAGTCAAGGAAATACAATTTCTACTATTGGAATCTGCTGCGTCATCTGCATTTTGTTTTTGGTATGCAGTTCAGTGTCTCTTTCCATGTGCGCCCAAGACAGAATGCAGATGACGCAGCAGATTCCAATAGTAGAAATTGTATTTCCTTGACTTTTTACTCGAGAAAATTGCAAATTTTGGAGAAAAGAGACCCACTTTTGGCCTGCCGATGGTACCAGATATTTCTTCCACTTTTAACATAGTATAAATACAAATTTCATTTTTTGGTTATTATTTTGTAAAGATTTTATTGGATAAATAAATAAAAAATTAGCTAAACTTATTTAAATAAATTTTTTTAATAAAAAAAACAAAAAGAAAAGTTTTGAAAATAAAAAGTATGATGCAAATATATTGGCAAACTAAAAATTTTCTTGGCTTACACTCAGGGCAATCGATTTCCGGGAGAAAAGAGCTTTATTTTTGGCCTGGCGATGGTACCAGTTATTTTCTCAACTTTAAAAAAACAAAAATTAAAATGAAGCCCTGCGAAGGATTCGAACCGCATGGTTTACTCCAGAAGTCTAATCGCTTACAATACTACACCACTTGTGCATCTACACACCAAGTTTAACTGAACACCTATGAATAAAACCCAATGAGCCGGGGAGGAGGGTGGGGGAAGAAATAAATACCTACTATCGTCCATTGAATAGATGCGGAGAAGGAGGAGGAGGAGGAGGAGAAGGAGGAGGAGTTCGGACAAATAGTTTTTTGCATTTTTCATGCCAAAATAAAAAGTTTTGTACAAAAGTCAAAAGATAAACTATAGTTAAATCGATGTTGCTCATTCCAATGGAAAAAGAATTAGAACGATTGAAGCTTCCTGCGATGAGCTAGAGCCTTATCAAAATTAAGATCTAGCAATAACCCCGAAAACGTACACCTGGGTCGAAAAGAGGGGCTGGGCGCTGACGGTTCGCTTCGCTCCCTCGCGCCAGCCCAATAGCTGCGAACCCTGCGCGCCTACTCACTGAGCTAAAGTTTCATTTAATTTTAAAATTAAGTTAATTTTAATGCTAAAGTTAATTCACGAAACACAATGTGTTTAAAACTACACCTCAGGTAACCGTAATGATGGGGATACTATTGCTGGCAATGCAATTTAGTTTGCTGGCTATCCGTAATGGATGGGGATGGTTGTAGGCATGGAGCGGCTAAAATGGCTTTAACATGGTGACGGGGGCTAAAATGCGAAACTCCAAAAGTTATAACACAGGGGGTCGAAAGTGACCTTTCATTGAAGGCTGCTGTAAATCACAGGAAGCAGCTAGAGAGGAGTTCTTGGGTTTAAAAAAATGCGAACGAACTGATCCATTCAGATCAGTCATCAATAATTGGTTTTTGGTCAGCTATAAAAATTTCGTCTGTTCAAACTGGATCCGCATTTAAGGATTTCCAAGCAGTATGCTCATCGGCCACCCATAATTTGATGTTTCAGCTGGTTTAAACAATGAATGAGTCAGAAACCAATTAATCGAGTGTTACAATCAACTGACCCTGTTACCAAATGACCTGATGTTACAATTGGGCTGGCGCGAGCGAGCGTTAGCGAAGTGTCAGCGCCCAGCCCCTCTTTTCGACCCAGGTGTATGTTTTGAGGGTTATTGCTAGATCTTAATTTTGATAAGGCTCTAGCGCCTCACAGGAAGCTTCAATCTTTCTGATTCTTTTTGCATTGGAAAGAGCAACATCGAATTGACTATAGTTTCTTTTTTGACTTTTGCATAAAACGAATTATTTTCCCATGAAAAATGCAAAAAACTATGTGTCCGAACTCCTTCTCCTTCTTCTTCTTCTTCTTCTTCTTCTTCTCCTCCGCATCTATTCAATGGACGATAGTAGGTATTCATTTCTTCCCCCCCCCCCCCCCCATCCCCTTCCCCGGGTCCCTGGGCCCCAAGTATTTATTTAATTTTAGCTCTTCATTTACGCAATGAGTCATACGGACCAGTGGTGTAGTGGTGCAAGCGATTGTGTATATGGATGAAATTCGAAGGTTCGAATCCTTCTCAAAAATTGATTTTTATTTTTGTTTCTTTGAAGTTGAGAAAACAAATTGTACCATCGCCAGGCCAAAATTAATGCTATTTTCTTCCAAAAATCGACTGTCCGGAGTATAAGTCAAGAAAATTCCTGTATAATAAGTTTTGCCAATAATTTTGCATTGTATTTTTCAATTTCGAATATTTTCTTTTCATCATATTTTTTAAACAACCTTTTTTCTACAATTTTTTTATAAATCGAATAAAATTTTAATTTCAACATATAATCAACAATATAAAATTTGTATTTATACATTTTATCCTATATTAAAAGTGGAAGAAATAACTGGTACCATCGGCAGGCCAAATGTGGGGCTCTTTTCTCCAAAATTTGCAATTGTCTCGAGTAAAAAGTCAAGGAAATACAATTTCTACTAGTGGAATCTGCTGCGTCATCTGCATTTTGTTTTTGGGCGCGCATGGAAAGAGACACTGAACTGCGCGCCAAAAACAAAATGCAAGTGTCCAAGCAGCAGATTCCACTAGTAGAAATTGTATTTCCTTGACTTTTTACTCGAGACAATTGCAAATTTTGGAGAAAAGAGCCCCACATTTGGCCTGCCGATGGTACCAGTTATTATAAATAATGAAATATCTGGTACCATCGGCAGGCCAAGCGTGGGTCTCTTTTCTCAAAATTTGGAATTGCCTCGAGTAAAAAGTCAAGGAAATACAATTTCTACTAGTGAAATCTGCTGCTTGGACAGTTGCATTTTGTTTTTGGCGCGCAGTTCAGTCTCTTTCCATGCGCGCCCAAAAACAAAATGCAAATGATGCAGCAGATTTCACTAGTAGAAATTGTATTTCCTTGACTTTTTACTCGAGGCAATTCCAAATTTCGAAAAAAGAGACCCACACTTGGCCTGCCGATGGTACCAGATATTTCAACCACTTTTAATATAAAAAAACATATAAAAACAAATTTTGGCCCGCGGAGCGGCCCGAAGGGCCGCTCCGCGGTCTATAGAGGTTACTCAACTTTTGTCCTCATATATATGTATGTATGTATATATTTCTGGAAATGCTGGTCCTCACCGAATTCTCAACGGATTGGAACAAACTTTTTTTTTCCTGAAAGGTAATTCAATTTTAGGAAGATCTGGAGGGGTGGAACCGGTTTCCGAGCATTTGAAACATTACTTATTTGGGTAGAAAGGCTTGAAAATTGCAATATACAGTTTTTGCGCTGTATCTCCTGTAATCTTGAGAATTGCACAGAAGACTTGAGTTTTTTTGTTCACAAGTCATATATAGCGATTCCAAATCTGTGCTTACTTTTGAAAATGGTTGAGAAACCACAGACTTACCCTCTTGAGTGACAAACTTTCACGCACAGCAATGGCATCAATAATCAGTAACAGCTGAACGGCTCAGAATTGCACAGAGGACTTGAGTTTTTTTGTTCACAAGTCATGTATAGCGATTCCAAATCTGTGCTTACTTTCGAAAATGGTTGAGAAACCACAGACTTACCCTCTTGAGTGACAAACTTTCACGCATGGCAATGGCATCAATAATCAGTAACAGCTGAACAGCTCAGAATTGAACAGAAGACTTGAGTTTTTTTGTTCACAAGTCATATATAGCGATTCCAAATCTGTGCTTACTTTTGAAAATGGTTGAGAAACCACAGACTTACCCTCTTGTGTGACAAACTTTCACGCACAGCAATGGCATCAATAATCAGTAACAGCTGAACGGCTCAGAATTGCAAAGAGGACTTGAGTTTTTTTGTTCACAAGTCATGTATAGCGATTCCAAATCTGTGCTTACTTTCGAAAATGGTTGAGAAACCACAGACTTACCCTCTTGAGTGACAAACTTTCACGCATGGCAATGGCATCAATAATCAGTAACAGCTGAACAGCTCAGAATTGAACAGAAGACTTGAGTTTTTTTGTTCACAAGTCATATATAGCGATTCCAAATCTGTGCTTACTTTTGAAAATGGGTGAGAAACCATAGACTTGCCCTTTGGAGTGGCGAAATTTCATGCATTCATATTGTAAGTTGGAAGGTGGTGTGCTCCGCGGTCACCTATTGCGCTTTGCGCCATATACTTGTTAATTTTTTTTGGTTATATAATTATTTGTTAAGATTTTATTAGATAAATTAAAAATAGTCAATGAAAAATAAACTTGATTAAAAAAATACCTCAAAAAGGTTCAAAAACGAAAAATACAATGCAAATTGATTGGCAAAGTAATATATTTTTGATAAATTTTCTTCTCTTTTACTCATGGCAAATAATTTTTGGGAGAACAGAGCTTAACATTTGGCCTGCCGATGGTACCAGTTGTTTTCTCAACTTTTAACACGCAAAAAATATAAAATAATTGATAGAGATGGATTCGAACCTTCCAGTTTCACCCAGCCTTCCAATCGCTTAAACCACTACACCACTGGTGAATATGCCCTCTTAGGTTAACTTAATGGTTATGAATAAATAAATAAACACATGAGGCCCAGGGACCCGGGGAGGGGGGTGGGGGAAAAATAAATACCTACTATCGTCCATTGAATAGATGCGGAGAAGAAGGAGAAGGAGAAGGAGAAGAAGGAGAAGGAGTTCGGACAAATGGTTTTATGCATTTTTCGTAGTAAAATAAAACGTTTTTGGCAAAAGTCAAAAGATAAACTATAGTCAATTCGATGTTGCTCTTTCCATTGCAAAAAGAATTAAAACGATTGGAGCTTTCTGTGACGAGCAGCAGCCTTATCAAAATTGAGATCTAGCAATAACCCCTAAAACATACACCTGGCTCGAAAAGAGGGGCTGGGCGCTGATACTTCGCTAACGCTCGCTCGCGCCAGCCCAATTACCTATCATAACACAGGGGAGTTTTGAATATCACTTTATAACGTACAGGTATATAAAGTGATTGCTCAATATATACAGCTCGCTGTTGTAGGCCTGCGCATAGCTCGACTGCCGCGGGCAAATGCGCACCGACGAATGGTGACGGCCACCGCCTGGCTACGAAACTCCCTTTTCACAGCCGGCTTCGACTCACAGCTCCTCGCCTGGCAGTACAATCCACCCAAAGAATGAATCTCTACACCACCCACTTCTTCTTGACAGCTTTCTTTAATTCTGCTTATCCCATGCTGTCATATTTTTTCTGGGCCTCGTAACTGTTCGTCGCAACTGTTGAGGGTTTTGTTTTGTGGATATTGGTTGAAGCAGTGATGCACAAAGTTTGTCTACCAGTGCTCTATGTGATGTGACAGGTTGCAAAAATCCCGGTAAATCAGTGCAAAGGAGCACAGTCAAAGCAAATCAGTGGACCATGAAATCTCGAAATACAACTTATGGGGCATTTTAACTCACAACGACTGGCAGTCAACAACTGTCCCCATCATATCTGCACAACTTTACAGCTGATCATATGACACATGAGGCGGCAAATGCAATGCCTGGACGTGACCGTAAGTGAGTGTGTGGAAGCAGCGAAGAAGAGTATTAGTAGAGGTCAGGTCCAGGCGTGTGCGGCGAACCAGAGGAAGGCAAAGAGGGCAGTGAGTGCGGCGGCGAGGGTGGCCAAGGCCTGGAGGAAGCTGAGCTGGGCGGGGGAGAGGAGGAGACGTCGCTGACGGCCCTGCAGACCGGCCCAGGAGGCCAGCGCCCCGCCCACGCCCACGCCTACCAACCAGCCTAGCAGGCTGTGCAGCTTGCTCCAGCTGCTGCAATCATCACTTTCCTTCTATCGAGGCCCCCAAACTCTGAAGAGCTAGGCAGATTGTTCTTGGCTCGCGAGGATTTCGATCAACTGTATAGGTTTGTTGACTGGAATTATCGCGAGCTAGAAATAATCATGCAACAGCTTGACCGTAGAGTAATGAGTTTAGGCAGAAAAGAGCATAGTGTAGGTGACCTCGGCAGTGTGGGCGTGATGAGGAGGAAGAGGGAAAGGATAGCGAGGAAGGAGAGGCAGGGACTGAACTTCTCCTCCCATATGCTCAGCCAGAAGAGCAGCGTCAGGTGCAGCAGACTCAGGAAGAGCGCCGGCAGTGCCACATTCACCTACCAACCCTCACCAACTCATTTCCCAGGCTCCAAAGCAGACAGCTTTACAATAGCGTGGAATGCGCCCCTCCTAAGGCTGATGCGGCAGGTTCCGGGAGCACTGGAACTGCGGCCAAGGCAGTGTCTGGAGACCAGGTACCAGGGCGACACGATGCGTGGCTCGCTTTCATGCTCCATCTCCTGCTCGTTTCTCATGTTCCATTGCACCTTTGAGTTGGGTTGAAGGCAAAAGGAGTGGGAGGACCTGGAAGCGAAACTGGTCCTTGTGCAGGTTGTGGAGGTGGAAGCGGGTGTAGACATCCAGATGGAGGAAGGGATAGTCGGCCCATGCGATCTCCACCAACTGGGTGATGCGGATGGTGTTCAGGCTCCCCACTGAGCCGTCTGAGTGCACTGCAAACTCTGCTGAGATGTAAAAGGAGGGAGGGCGAGGGGAGGGAAGGCTGTAACCGACAAAACTCTCTCCGGAGACAGGCTGGACGCTGGAGATGCGTAGGTGGGCCTCGGAAACATGGAGCTTGGGCGCCCAAATGTCGGCGGCGTTGAGGACGAGGCACTCCCCGAAGGCCGGGTCCTCGCTGATCCCCTTGAACCGACTCTTCCACTCCAACCTGCCAAGGTTACAGGATCTCTGCTTCCAAAAAGACCGGTGGAGAGGGAGGAATTGGGAGGCAACCGAGGATCGTTCCATAGAAGGACGGAGACGAATAGAAGGACGATGGTGCCCTTCACTTCGTCCACCGTCTCCACGCCGATTGGGGACACCACGTTGCGAACGCTCACGTTGAACGGCGGAATCTCAATGCCACTTTGGATCAGAAAATTAAGAACAGATAATGGAAATGAAGCAAATATAAAGTAAAACTAAGAAGGAGGTGCATGATTGCAACTAAAAAGCTTAGACAACCACAAACTGAGTTCAGGGCATTGCCCCTCGACTTGGCGTATATTTTGCTCCTATCAATCATTAGTCGCGCAATATGCCCAAAATTAAGAATTCTCAATACAAAATCAACTCAAATTTGACAGCAAAATTTCATTTCATTGCTGAGGAATAAAAAAAGTAATTTCGAAGAAAACTGGTGTTAGGAAATTAAAGAATCAATAATAGGTCATTTATGATATCATGGCTCTTTAGTAAATAAAACATAGTACAACCAATGCCAGTGAAATAACTCGGATTTCAAAATTTCAAAAAATGCAGGAATTTCAGGTTTTTATTGCCTTGCGCTGGCTTTTTTTAACTCGTGAAAATTAAATGCAAAAATAATATTGTTGTTGGCTCATATTGTCCCTTGACATTTTCAGATAATATATTTTGAAACATACTTTCTGAAACATAATGAAACATAAAATCTGAGCACCTCAGGGCGGTACTTGCTCTGGTCGAAGAGGAAGTAGTAGATCTTGTCCGCATCCAGTGGGCTGTGACAGGTGATGCCGAGTGCTAGGGATGAGGCCATGCTCAGCACCAGTGCACTCAGCCCCTTCATCACCTCCTCCTCCAGCTCCACTCCCTTGGCATCACTCCTCTCTCTCTCCTCAAAAACCCTGCCTCTGGGAGCGCCCTTTCCAACATTCCTCATTTTAGCGCTCCCATAAACTGCCTCCGCGCGGAGAGATTGGAACGAATGAAAGACCTGGCCCTGGGACACTGCTGTCTATCAGCCCTGCAGCTCGTAAAAAGGCTATTGGCCCAAAGCCCGGGAGTTATTGAGGAGAGCTGAGCTGCATGTGAGGCGGAAGGAAATGAGGAGGCATTGATTGGAGCCCCCGCGGCATGTCTAACAATGGCCCCGCGGAGGAGGAGCAGGAGAAGCGGAAAGGGTAAACACGAGCCGCCACCACCCGTAGCTGCCCCTCAAACTCCAGCTCCCCTCAACCGTCTTCCTCCCCCCAGGGCCTTGTTCTCTCGCCACTAAGTAGGCGCATTATGCCCTCCTCCCAGCTCCCTCTGGGGGGTGCTAGATTGCAGCCAAATTCACCCCTCACATACGCAGCCTACTTACACAGAAGCCCTTTGGCCCACTCTCAGCGATCGAATCAGTGCGCTCTCCGTCTCTTATTTTCTCAAGTGACCCTCCTGCAAGACGCGCACAACCACCCACCCCCCCCTTTCCACAAAAAGGCTGAGCCTTTTCTGCTAGCGCAAGCGCTTTTACGCTGACTTTGAAGTGGGAGGGGAGAGTGTGAAAGAGGATCCCGTCTTTCATCTGGCTGCGCGAAATATAGCATGGCAGAGCACACTGGAGGCAGTCAAGGAGAGGAAACAAGAAAAGGGGCAGGATCAGGAGGCGGCGGGAGTTTTAGCGACGTAGAAGCAGAGTCGGTGAAGCTTCTCGCGTTCCGCCTTCCGATTGTCAACATAGTCCACCTTTTGACGAGTTGAAGAAGGCTGGCGTGACAAGGAGAGCAAAAGGGGGGCCGCAAAACCTTGGCCTTGGGATGGGCCTTCCTGAAATGCTCCTGCATGGCTTTCAGGTCGAAGCAGCCGGCTTTACACCGCCCGCACTTCAGGCCTTCTCTGCAACGCACAGCCCATTCCTCTTTCCATTCCCGCAAGTTTCGCAGCCATTGTCTCGGCTTGAGTTTTGATCAGGGTTTTTCGATCAAAATTCAAGCCGAGAAAATGCTGCCAGAAAAGAAGGGCGGATGGCCAACTGGAGCTTATCGGAATGGGCGACGATGAGGTGGTAGATGCGCTCGTCGAACTTGGACACCGTCTTCCAGTTGCAGACCGAGCAGCGGCCCAGCAACTTCTCCACCGGCTCTCCAAGGGCCTCAGAAGTGCTCAGAAGTAAAAAGCAGAGGCAGGGAAACCATCGCTCCTGCCTCCTTTTCGACGTCCTGGAATCTGGTTGCAGGAGCGTCGGATGCGGACGCCGAAACAGCGCTCCAGATGCTCGTCCATAATTGGCGTCAGCTCAGCTATGTTGTCCACGAAATCCTCCGGATCCTGCCAACCTCCTGTTTTTGCAAAAAGGCGTAGAAGAGAGGCGAAGATTAAAGCGATTTTTTAAGGCACGCTAGGCCCTTTTTTCCTGTCTCGCTCGCATCCGGGAGCACTTTCTCAGCGGCATGATTGATTTGGCCATGTTAGATTGACTTTTCGAAAATTCTGCGTTTGCCGAACAAATGCTTCAAAGCTAGACTCTCGATCGCAATTTGGGCACAACTGAGCTAGGGTGAATAGAGAAGTGAGAGAACCTCATCAGAATGATGGACGACGTTGTGCTTGCGGATGAAGGCAGCGGACCAGAGTTCGACAAAGTCGCAGTGCTTGCACTGGATGCGGTTGCGCTTGAGGTGTTGGCGCATGATGTGGTGCCGGAACGGTGCGTAGTCCGACCCCTTCGACTTGCCCCCAACCTCCTCCCCGCACTCCTTGCACCTTATCTTACGCTCCTCAATATATCACCACCTCTCCATCCCGGATCAGTCTCCATCCCGGATTGAAGTGAAATTTGGTTCATTCTTTGAGATAATTGATGAATTTCAAGTGATCGGGAATAAGTGCAGCCAACAGTGGTGTCCAGGGTAGATGAGGCAGCAGAAGTTCGCTGTAGCTTGGAAGGGGGCTCCTCGTCGGCCTCATCGTCGGACTGAGGGGCGGGGGAGACGCGAGAGGAGGCGTCGGAGGATGAGTTGGTGAAGGCGGGCGGGGAGTTGTGGACGGGGCTGGGCGGTCGAGGCTCCGCCACCGTCTGCTCCAGCACCTCCGACTTCACGCCCAGCTCGGAGTCGAAGCAGCGAAGAGCTGGCAAGGACAAAGCTTTTTAACCTGCCATCCTTCTTTGGAAGAAAGAGGGGCTCCTCACCGGATTTGATGACGGTTTGTGCGCTGTCCTCGGAGGAGCCTAGAACGCGGATGTCGTCTTCAGGCTCCTCGGGGAAGTGCCCTATCAGAATGAAATGCATTTTAACTTGGCCCACCAAATGTTGCAAATGCCTATTTTTAGTTTTTTCCCAAATGAACTAGCAAAACCTTACAAACTAGTCGATAGAAGACGGCAAGAAGGTATGAACCCTTGGCAGGAGTGCTGAAGTGAGTGGGCGGGGGTATGGGCGGGGGCGGAGGGGCGCTGGATAGTCCCTGTAGGATGACGTTGGCGAGGGCGGCAGCGCGGGTGCGTTTGGCGTCCTCTGAGACGGGGCGTACTTCACCCGTCCCGCGTCGATGCTGGCGCTGCAGATGCGCCCGAGCCTCTCCGGCCGATGCAAACAGCGTCCCACAAGCCGAACACCGGAACGCCTCCGCGTTTGCATGGCCTCTCGCATGACTCTGCAACTCCACATGCCCATTGAATCCTAAGCAAAGAGAGGTGGCATATTGGAATGAGGCAACTTCCCTGTGGGCAGTCTGGTGGGTATTTGGTGATTGAAGGGAGCTAGAGTAGGACAAAGCATGCCTTGATTTCGTTCTGGGCCAGTGGGGCTCTGCAGAGACAGCAGGTGTAGGGCCGTCCGCTGCTGGCCCCGCCGTAGTCCGGCATCATGTACTGCAATGGAGACAGGGCCACTAGGGGAGAAGGAAAGTGAGCTGGCAAACCCCATTGTAGAAGGCCATGTAGGAGTAGGGATTGGGTGAGGCGTTCATCGAGTGTTCTATGACCTTCATTAGATCATACGCATGGCGAGGCAATGATCCCTGATTCGCATCTGAGCACACAAGCTAGTGTGCACTTGCTGAATCAAGTGGAGAAATAAACAACGTCACCAAAGCTAGGCAAAAAAGGAAAAGGGAGATTAAACTATAAGAAAAACATTGTAAATCAGTCTTCTACATCTGAAACCCATTAAAATTCATTGAGAAATATTAAAGTGGAAAATAATAACAATGGGTCTTTCGCAGATTCCATCTTGAAGGAAAAGCATGAAAAACCTGGTGCACTGCAACTCTATTAACAGCAGGTCTGGAAACATGAACACTAAAACCAAGCCCAAATGAAAACTATCAGTTCAACATCTGTGGGCAGCCAATGGACCGAAGGAAACTTCGTCCAATGAATCCAATGAATCCAATGCAGAAATGTACTCTCAAGAGCTCTAAACTTTAAAAAAAATTACGATGTCAATCGAAAGCTAACTGTATCTCAAATCCATCTGTACCCATAGCTAACATTGTAATTTACACCTGTAATTTCTTCAGTACCGAAATCTCAATTTTTCAAACTTTGTCAAAACCATCAATTTCGCATATTTGCCGTTATGTCCGACAAAAAACTTTCATTTTTAAATTTTGCAGAAAATTTGGTCTTAGCCAGTGCAGTGAGCCAAAAGGTATAAAAAGCAAAATGTGGAAAAAGTACAAAAACTATTTTTTTGAAAAAAATAGAAATGGAGTTATGGCCAATAATGGCCTTTTTTGGGCCCTTTTCCAATCCCTATTCACCTTTTCGCCAATATATTGAGAACTAAAGCGTATTTTTAAAAACCGTTAGCTCACAAGTTATAACAATATTATCTACAATCTTAGCCTATATTGTAAAAGCCATGTCCATGGTTATTTTCACACTCCCTGACATGTTATCTCCCAAAAAGACCAAGATGTTTTATTAGTTTTCTTTCTTTCCGCTATATGCCAGAAGCCAATTGCTAGAACCAGCACATAGTCGATAAGGTCCGAACACAAGTACCAGTAAATGTAGAACATCATGGTTGGCCATTACCTGATTGTCATGGAATACATAGCCGATTGATTATCTACATTTTGTTGATGTTGTATTTTATGTGTTTACATTGTTATTTCCTTTAAGTTGCCTTGTGCGACATCTCATTGAAAACCTATCTTGAAAAAAAAACAATAAAAATTCCATATAAAAGGTTGCAGTCTTAAGAATATCAAAACTGATTTCACAATTTAAGTTAAGCAATGAGACAATTGCAACTTTGTTTAAATATATATTCTACTAAATTTCCCGTCTTTGTTACGTTCGTTTTTCTTTGCTCAGAAAACAAGTGCGGCGAAATTTGCGTTAAAGGGAATTTGCAAACATGACATCCGGTTGTGTGCAGTGCCCAGGCAGGTTGCAGGAAGTTTTAGCGACTGCACAGTTTCTGCTTGCCTGCTCGGGCACTATGGTAAGTGAGTTGCGTCAATTTCTTTTTCATTCGTCCATATTTTCCTCCAAATGCGAAAAAAAATGGAAGCAACCATTAGATTTTGAACCTCAAAGCTAAAAAAGAAGAAATCTTGTTAGCGAAAAAGGTTTGGATATGACGAGGCCTTGGAGAGTGAATTGACGCACCCTGCACAGTGGGCGTGCCATTTCATCAGGGAAACCGCGCGCGCCCCGGTCATGAAGAAATAGCTGGTCACCCTAGCCTCCCTCCATCACTTTGCCCTCTTGTCAGACAGAGCAGCGCTTCGGTCTTTAGTTTCGACACTACCTTTCGCTTCAGCACTCCTCTGCAGTACCAGATATGGGCTTCAACAATTCCAGTAAGCTGTCTCCTCTTTACATTCTATTGCCATGCCAGACTAGACTCAACTTCAAAATAGTCGACCAAGGATAATAATTTCAACATTGACATAAAATATATATACTACCGGTTTGTGTTTGTCAATACTATTGGTACTGTTCTTTAATCCCTTCTCCACAATCTCGTCAGCATTTCTTAATAAGAACCAAATTTATTTTTTTTGCAAATTTATGTCGTAAACGTACAAAAGACAAATAATGGCTAATCATGGCTAAATCAAATAATAACCAAAGAATTTGAGTGCAGAGAAGTAGAATGAGGGTAACAGAAAGAGAGATGATGGCTGTCCTTCAGTGAGCAGAGGCGGAGGGGGTGGTGGTCGTGGAGGCGGGCGAGGCCGCGGTGGAGGAGGCTTCGGAGGCCGTGGTCGGAGTCCATCTCGTGGAGGTGGCGGCGGCTTTCGCGGAGGCTCCCCTCGTTTGTCTTCTTTCTGCTCCTTCTCCTCAAACATTCCCCTCTTCCAGCCGTGTGAAGGTTGAGAAGGTGTGAGGTGATTGTAGGTGGAGGAGGGCGAGGGGGTGGCTTCCATGACAAGATGAGCCCTCGCGGAGGCGGCGGTGGCTTCCGGGGCCGTGGCGGCGGTGGTTTCCGGGGTCGTGGCGGCGATGGCGGCTTCCGAGGCCGAGGAGGTGGGGGCGATTTTCACAGAGGTCCCCCCATCCTTCCTAATCACCGCCTTCACTACTAGATTCAATATATTTCCAAATATCGCCTCTCCAAAAGAATAAGCTTTCATCGATGGGCTAACAAACGGAAAATGGCCAGGTGGTGGCGGGGGTCGTGGCGGAGGCTTCCGGGGGCGCGGCGGCGGACGAGGGAACCAGAGCTTCGGCGGGCGCAGCGAAGGCGGCTTCAAGGGCAAGCCACGCTTCAACAAGTCCGCCTCATTCACCAACGGCGCCGGCGGCGACTCCGACGAGGAGGAGGAGGAGGAGATCGACACCCCCGCCGTCCAGAAGGACAAGAAGAAGAAGGCTGCACCGACCGCCGCCGAGGAATCCGACGAGGGCATGGAGTCTGAGGAAGGTTGCACACTACCCTCCCTACCCGCTATCCGGCGGTTTCATGATGAAATAGGGTAAAATCAACAGCGTGCCTAGCTGAGCTAATGATGCATAAAAATCCTGTGAGCTGAATTAGTGTGAAGAGTCCCTGGAGATCTCGTCACTACCGCTGAAGCCTCAAATCAATAATGAATCAAGTTTTGCTGCATTGAAGTCTTGAACTTTGCAATTTGGATCTTTCATTCATGGGCTTATCGTGGGTTGAACTTGGCAGATGAGGAGGAGTCAGGTGAAGACGAGGAGATGGACAGCGGAGAGGACGAAGGTTGGCCTTCAACCTCAGCCCTTTGCCAACAGTTGAACGCTGATATTGCAGACGAGGAGGAGTCTGATTCGGAAGAGCAGAGTCCGGAGAAGCCGCAGAAGTCCATCCTGAAGACACCCGCCGCCAAGGTCGCCGCCAAGGCCTCCAACAAATCCGTCTCCCTCTCCACACCTGATCAGGTTTATTACTCCCCCTTACTCACTCACCTGATGTTTCGCTATTTTTATTACAATGCTCACTTTACAGTAGTTGCAAGGATGTGATGATATCAATCCATTCTCTGAACCAAAGTTCAGCCAGATTGTTTGCCCATGGCAGAAGATCAGGATGTAGCGTTCTGCTGCAGTTTGGACTTGCCTACCTGCATCAGGCTGGACTTTGGCGGGAAGAGATATAATGGCGTCTGATCCTTATTTGACAAAACATAATTTATAAAACTATCTCAATTCTGTAAATTATTTCTATTTCAAAAACAAGTAAATAATTGAGGCGAAAAGCAGCGGAAAGAAGGTGGCGACGACGCCGCATCCGGGCAAGTCCGCGCAGAAGTTCTTCGCCGACAAGCAGGAGTCGGAGAGCGACGAGGAGGAGGAAGATGAGGACGAGGAGGAGAGCGAAGGCGACAGCAGCGGACCCAGTCCCAGCCCTGCCCCCCTCAAGGCCAAGAACCTCAAGGCCGCCTCTACACCCAAAGAGGTTCTTTCTCTCTTCCTCCCTCCACCTAAACTCCAGCTCACTGACCTTCTGCCTCAAACAGAAGGGCAAGCTGAGCGGCCTGGACATGGAGTCGGACGAGGAGGATGAGGAGGACGAGGATGAGGAGGAGTCTGAGGACGAGGACAGCGAGGAGCCGCCTCAGCTCACCAAGAAGCCTTCCTCTTCCAAGCCTGCCGTTGGCCTCAGCTGCTTGCCTCATGACCTGTATAGGAAGGGAGGGATTGAAGGTGAAGGGGAAGAAGGGCGCAGTGCAAGTTTCCAGCGATGATGAGGACGAGGATGAGGAGGAGTCCGACGACGACACCTTCTCCCCGGACAAGGCCAAAAAGCCTCTGGTTTCCCTGCCTTTCTTCCAGCATCGCTCATCTGCAACTCAGCTACTACGCATTGCAGAAGGCACAGGCGGGTGAGGAGGAGGATTCGGACGAGGAAGAGTCGGACGAAGACGAGGAGGAGGACGAGGATGAGGAGGAGTCGGAAGAGGGCTCCTCTCCGGGCGGCCCCATGAGCACCGCCAGCGCCAAGGCCGCCCTCGCCAAGGCCCTCAAGGCCGGCAAGACCGCCGCCGCCGCCAAGAGCAACGGACGCCAGCCCGCCCCCGCCGACGACTCTGACGAGGAGGAAGACTCCGAAGACTCCCCCGCCGCCTCCCCACCAGCCAAGCTGGCCAAGAAGCAGCAGCCCACGAAGAAGGAGCAGAAGAAGGCGGTGGAGGCGAAGACGGAGTCCAAGAAGCGCAAGGCGGAGGCGTCGACGGTGAGCTCGCCGCCCACGAAGCAGCCGAAGCGGGCGCCGCCCAGCTGGGAGGCGCCGGACGCGGTGCTGAAGGCGGACATGGTGCGGCGGGCGACGGAGCGAGATGGGCGGACGCTGTTCGCCAAGGGCTTCCCGCCCAGGACGCCGGTGGCCGACATCGCCGCCCTCTCCCCCGACATCGTCAACGTCCGCACCAAAGGCCACCGCCACAGCTTCGTCTGGCTCATCTTCGCCTCCGAGAAGGCCGCCGAGAAGAACCTCAAGGCCCTGCAGGGACGCAAGTTCCAGGTTCATTTTAGCATCATTTTAGCTTTCAGCCATAATTTTGTGCCATAACTTTATTTCGATATCAACGCTCTGCTAGCTGCTTATATCAGAAAAAAATTGTGACACATTCGACAGTTACTATCCCAATCTAGCATGATAGAATTTGACTAAAAGTGGAAAAACTTTTCGATTTCAGTTTATTCATTTATTACCTCCTCTTTTCTGTCAGAATTGAGTGTAAAAGAAGGGCATAAAATGCAGGGTCAGAAGCTGAAGCTGGACTATGTGGGCTCGAAGGCGGTGAACCCCCGATTCGCGGCACCGCTGGCCCCGGCGGCAATCAACCCCCTGGAGCTCTACGTGGCCAATATTCCAGCCAACCTTTCCATCCCAGAGCTCTCCAAGGCCTTCCCCACTGCCTCCAGCGTCTCCATACCCGCCGGACACGCTCACGACTGCAAGTATGCACCTGCCCTCATATTCAACCTAAAAAAATAATGTTTAAATTTTGCTTCAATTGTTATGTGCCATGCCAAAGCTAAAACATCATTTTAATTTTTTAATTGTTTTTGAATCTCTAAAATTCTTATCATTTCTCTGACCATTCTTCCATTTACTCTAAACAATCCTTCTTGCCAGGTTTGGCTTCGTCGCCTTCGACGATGCGAAAACAGCGCGCGCCGCCTACAACGCCTCGGAGAAGCTGAAGATCAACGGCGTGAAAGTGACCGTCCTCTTCGCCACCAGTTTGTGCCTTTCCCTCTTGCCCTCCCCCACTCTTCCCCTTCACATGAGCAATGATGCCTCCAGAGGCGGCCAAGGAGAGCAAAGAGAAGAAGGCCCCAGCCGCGAAGGAAGAGAAGACTCTACAGAAGGCCAAGAAGGCCTCCACCGCTCCAGCCACCACCACCAAACCCCCCGCCGCCGCCACCCAGAAATCCCAGAAGCCCAAGGCCAAACAGGAGCCGCCCAAACCCGCTAAGGTTTCCTCCTGTTCCTGCGTCAATTAAGCCTTGGATTATTCTTACATCATCGGCAATTTTGAAATTTATTTCTCAAAAATCGTCAAAGATGGCAAAATATACATACAAGCTCACATTGATGTTCAAAATGGAATGGAATGCAACTGCAGAATGCTGGGAAAGGCAAAGCGGCAGCAAAGGAGTCCTCAGACGAGGATGATGAGGAGGAGGAGGACGAGGAGATGAGCGAGCTTTCCGAGCTCGACTCCGAGGGAGATGAGGAGGAGGAGGACGATGAATGATTTGTCGCACACATCCTTTTTCTTCCTCTTAGTTCTCCCTCCCTCTCAAGTTTGGGCCCGCACTTTTGTCCGCTTTCAGTTGCCAAGTTGTGATGCCGCAATTTGCACTATCCTATCTGCCTTCCCTAAGTGGAGGAGGATTTGTCACGATTCACGTTCTCCGCATGCCCATTGCGAACTCAGATCCTCTAACCTTTCTTTAGGCCATGTCACCTTTTCGCTTTGGTATCTTCTAGAAGAATGGAATTTTCGGTTTCAAGCTCGCGATTCCAGAGTTTCTATCCCATGTGTTTTCCGCCATTTCACGTCGTTGTCCCTTGTTTACGTTGAGACTTGGGAACTTTTGCACCAGAATGAAACAAAGCTGGCCAGCAACCGAACAAAACTCAATGCACCTTCAAACACTTCACAATACTAACTCCATTCCAATACGATAGTCTCAAATATGGCCAGCAATATGACGAGCTCAGCTACCATTGTTGTGTCGTTATCAAAATAGAAAAAGGAAGCTAGCAACTATGAAAAATCAAAAAAACCATATGCAAATATATTCATTGACATTCAAACAATGAGAATAAGATTCTTTGTACTGCCTGCCGATACATGAGCATTTGCCCAAGGCTATAAAAAGGGCAATTTCCTAGAAGATAGGCTAGGGCGGTGAATGATAATGAGGACGGGACTTCATTGGGGCCACCCATGCCCGCCTCAGCTTTTACAGCCCCCACTGAGCGCCCCAGTTGGTATTTGCCCCACGGCGCATTGCTGGGTGGCGTATGCATGCCGGGACGTCACTGGGATTTACGACAGATTTTGTCTTGAGGGCCCAGTGTTGTGGGGGAGGGGGGGGGCAGGGAATGCCGGGCAAGTTTGCGGAGGGACAAATGAAGATCCATCACCGCCCCTTCTTATTAGACAGGCCGCCCAGTCCTAAAGGCAGGCAGGCAGTGAATGCGCCTAATGACCCTTGGCCAGGGGGGCAATAGGCTCACCCCCCTTCTTTTCATCTAAGGGGGCGAGGGCGGAGGTAGGATAGAGTTGGGCAGTAGGGCTAATTGGACTCTGATGGCTAGGGGTTGGGGGGAGGGGATTAGTAAGAGATCCCTCCTGGACAGGAGGTAGGGGGGAGGAATGGGTGTGGGAAGTCTCCTGAGGTCTGCCGCCGGCCAATTGAGCAGGCAGGGGGTGATGTGGGGGGGGGGGGCACAGGAAGCTTAGGGAGGGGGAGAGCATGTGTGAGGCACTTGGGCTCTCATTCGGGGGCCGCCCCTAAGGCCAGGAGGCGTCTGCACCAGTTGCGCATCCGAGAGGCACTCCAGCTCCTCGCCTTCCTCCTCCGCCACTTCCGCTCCCTTACCTCGCGCCGCCTTTGATGCCGCCCCGCTCAACCCCTCATCACATTCGACTCACGATCCCCCTCACTCCCCTAATTGCCCCAAACACAGCCGGCCCTTGGAATCTCAGCCTCCAGCCCCCCACCACCATTTTATTGGCCCCAAAGAAGGCGGAACGTCTGCTTTTACCCAAGCCTTTTTTGCGCTGCCCTCACAGACGCGCTGAGCAAATTAGAAGCGGGCACTACTAATATATCGCGTCGCGCCTTGCCGTCTAGCCGCGGGCCTATTATTAGAGCCTCTGTTGCATTGCCTCTTCCTTCTCCCTACTCTTTCCATCTCATTCATTCGCTTCTCCTTTCAGAGCTACTGAGAGCTGAGAGCAGCAATCGTCCACACATGGCCATGCTCAACTGGTACAGCAGCGCGGGCCCCTCCTCCTGGGAGCCGGTGAAGGCAGCGCCGCGGCGGCCCAGCACCTCCTTCACCATCGAAGCCATCCTGGCCAGGCCGAGCGGGAGCAGCTCACCCGCCAGTCCATCCTCCTCCCCCGCCTCCACCTCCGCCTCCACCTCCGCCTCCACCTACGCCTCTGCCTCCCCGCCCGCCTACCTCCTGCCCTACCAGCCCCAGCCCCTGGCCGAGATCAACAGCGGTGCGTTGGCTTTCATTGCTGTTGGACTTAGATGCATAGTGGTGGGTGGCTGTAGGCTATCTGCAAAGTCTGGGCGGTGGGCAGTGGCAGGAGGCTGGCGGCGAGAACTCTGCACTCTACCCACGCAAGCAGCGCACCGTCTATCATCAGTACCAGGTAGGCCCACTCTCGAAACTCATCCTTCGTCCTCATCCTTATATCTAGAAGCCCTTCTTCTGACTTCTTCTGACTCCTTCTTCATCTTGAGCTTTCTTCTGACAATATGAACAAAGTTTGTTGACTTCCAGATCCGGAAGCTGGAGGAGGCGTTCATGACGCAGCAGTACATGGTCGGCTCAGACCGCCTTGCCCTCTCCAAACAGCTTGGCTTGTCCGAAACTCAGGTAGTTCATTGCTCCTTAATGCCCTCCCTTCTCTCCACCAGAATAGTTTGCTCCAGGTTCGGGTCTGGTTTCAAAACCGACGCTCTAAGTACCGCAAGGAGCTGCGAGAACAGCTCCACATGTCCAAAGGGCGTCTCCAAAGCCAGGCTTGACTGGTGGCCGTCATTTTGCCCATTTCTTTAGTCATCCTCTATTTCATCTGCTTAGTGCCTGTTATTTTCTACTTGCTTCAATCTTTTGTCGGTCATTATTGGACCAAAGTGATGAGTGCCATTAGTTCAAGTTTGATGAGTACACAATTGGCACAGAGAAAACATTTGTTGCCGGGTCACTTGCGACTACTGGATGAGTAGGAAATGTGAGTAGTGAAGCGGTGTTTGTACATGAAAGGGTAGGGAGAGGTGAATGAGGGAAGGCAATGAATCTAGGAGACTCTGAAGTGGTAGAAGTCAAAGATGGAGACGCTGATGTTCCAGCCGGCGGTCACTGTGGCCACGTAGAAGATGAAGAGGAAGGTGAACGGGTACAGGAAGATGTGCGTGTTCTTCAGTATCGGCAGAGCTCAAATTAACATCTCATTTTTAACGAACTCATTTCGTTCGGACTGTCCCTAAGCTCAAACTAATCCATCATTGAAAATGCTTTGCACAAAAATATTTGAGAAATGGCCAAAAAGTTTATTCTCAATCGTAAATCAAAAGAACTTAGCGTAATAAAACGGTAAAAGAACCAGTATAGCCGAGGAAGGTGATGTAGAGGTAGTAGGAGCAGGCGATGAACCAGATGGAGTTGCCTAGGAGGCGACTGAGGAAGTATGGGTGTTTGATGGCCAGGTCGTAGAGTAGCGGTGTGAGAACATGCAGCAGCATGAGGACAGGAAAAAAGGCGTTGAGGTGCACGTCGAACGCGAAGCCCCATTCCACATCCTCGTCCTTCACCTACAGCATTTGCTGAACCTCTGCCTAGTACCACTTTGGCAGCTTATGCAGCAAATTTGCAGGGACGAGAGTTTGCTTTTCTGCTGGATTTTTAACCGAAATTGAAGCCAAACGATTGAAAATTTGTGAAGCTTGATGTGGCTGGTAACCTTTCTGAGAAAGTGATTGGCAAGTAGCCAAAGTAGTGTGGCGATGACAGCGCCGACTGCGATGCAGTCTATGAAGACGACCCAGAGCAGGAACTTGGCGAAGGCCGCAAAGCCGAGGCCCAGGATGAGCGCAAAGCCCACGCTGGACAGACACAGCGCCAGACTCAGCAGGACCAGAAACGCCGGATCGTCACGAGCCCACTGGTCTTTCGTCCCTGCACCCAACTATCATAGCTTCTTTTATCGCACTGCTAAAATATGCAGTTTTAAATTTTTTGCAAAAAAATTAAACCAGACTTTTTTGTGCAAAAACGGTGCTAAATTTCGCATAATTGTTATGGATAATATTATATGGATAATAGTTTTTAATGCGACCTCATTACTCCGAATTTGATTGTTTTGCGAGCTAGCTCAGACTATGTAATGAAAATCTAAGGCCCGAATGACTCCTGTAGTGGTTAAAAAATGAAAATGTGGAAAAGGTTGTGTACTTTTACGGTACATGAAGTTGCGGTAGACTTTCTGCGGGGCAGTGAGCAGGTAGATCATCTGCCAGCCGGCGAACTCGAAGTCCATTTGACGCACGTGCACCAGCCGCTTTGCATATCGCGATAGCTAAACACATTTTCTTATTTCCACCACATTATGTTCTCATAATTCGAATCCTCAGCCAAGAAAAGATTTCCGCTGCTCCTCCACATCCTTATCATTTTTACAATCGCTTGTTTCTCAGAGACAGTTTATATGGGAATGTTTGGACTATGACAACTATAGAAATAGGAAACTAGAGGTGTGTAAAAGTTAGCCTTGCTGAGTGCCGTCATGCGAACGTAAGAGAGGCAGCCTTCGCGGCCGCTGGCATGGGAGCGAGCGCCGGGGGACTGGGGCGGGGAGGCATAGAAACCGCCGCGAGCTGCTGCAGACTGGGCCATGGTGGCAGCCCCGCCCTGTCGCCCCATCGCCGCCTGCCAGCTTCGGTTCTCCGTCCCCTCCGTCACGCTCGTTCCCATCTTTCCTTTCCTCCTCTTCTTCTGCAATTCCCCTTTCCAGTCCTATTATCCGAAAACATATTGAACATTATTGGTCATCATATCATGATGATGAGTTACACGAGGCATAGAACATTCGCTAATGTTCTCAATTCATTTAGCTATGCCAGCAAGGCCGTAAAATATATCTGGTACCATGGGCAGGCCAAATGTTATTCGTGAAAATTAACTTGAGGCATGGTTTCGAGTCAATAGAGTTGCTCTGCGGAAGCTCTCAGATGGAATTCTTGTTCCGCACAGCTTCGAAAGAATCTAGCAATAGGCGTATGGGAGTGGAACTGACCGGATTGGAAGCCTAAATCCCGCCGCAGCTGTTGAAGACGGAGAAGGCGCCGCCTCTCCGCAGCCACATCACACTCCACACTACCTACGCCCCTTCCACTACTACCCTGGGCCCTGGAACTGCGCAGTTGCCCAGAGCACGGATCGATAGCACTCCTACGGCGTACGTATCCAAGCCTGGCCTCCTAGTGCACAGGCTCCCTAGCCTATAAGCCCAATCGCAGGCAAGCCCAGCGGCTATACCCGTCTAGGGAGGGAGGGCATCGAGTACCTATCAAAGCTCTAGGCCTGCAGCAAACCTCAAAAGGCCACTCCATGTCCGAACGCCCCCCTGCCGAGTTTGACATCCCACTCGCCGACGAAGCTGGTCACCTTCTCCTCCTCTCATATACTCAGAGATTTCTGGCTTATTCTTTCTTGCCTCTCAAAAAAGGGCTAAGAAGGATGTCGTCCAATGATGGAACTGGCATGTCCCTGGAGCACTGAGAGGGAAGGCTTTGTTAGAGCGCGGGCCAGAGCGAATACCAATGCATGCTCAATGAGTAGGCCGGGCTTTCCACAAAGGCTGTGCCGCTGGGATGAAGGAAGAGGATTGGTTGGAGAAAGAAAGGTTGGGAAGGTTTGCAGAGGGTGAGGTGAGCAGCGGTGGAGGCGCGAAGCCGGCAGAGCCACTCCCCCGCATGGAGCAGGAGGACCAGGAGGAGAAGGCTCGACTCATTGCCCAGGTCCTTGAGCTCCAGAACACCCTCGATGGTTACTTTCCTGTTTACGTGAGCAGCGGTGGAGGCGCGAAGCCGGCAGAGCCACTCCCCCGCATGGAGCAGGAGGACCAGGAGGAGAAGGCTCGACTCATTGCCCAGGTCCTTGAGCTCCAGAACACCCTCGATGGTTACTTTCCTGTTTACGTGAGCAGCGGTGGAGGCGCGAAGCCGGCAGAGCCACTCCCCCGCATGGAGCAGGAGGACCAGGAGGAGAAGGCTCGACTCATTGCCCAGGTCCTTGAGCTCCAGAACACCCTCGATGGTTACTTTCCTGTTTACGTGAGCAGCGGTGGAGGCGCGAAGCCGGCAGAGCCACTCCCCCGCATGGAGCAGGAGGACCAGGAGGAGAAGGCTCGACTCATTGCCCAGGTCCTTGAGCTCCAGAACACCCTCGATGGTTACTTTCCTGTTTACGTGAGCAGCGGTGGAGGCGCGAAGCCGGCAGAGCCACTCCCCCGCATGGAGCAGGAGGACCAGGAGGAGAAGGCTCGACTCATTGCCCAGGTCCTTGAGCTCCAGAACACCCTCGATGGTTACTTTCCTGTTTACGTGAGCAGCGGTGGAGGCGCGAAGCCGGCAGAGCCACTCCCCCGCATGGAGCAGGAGGACCAGGAGGAGAAGGCTCGACTCATTGCCCAGGTCCTTGAGCTCCAGAACACCCTCGATGGTTACTTTCCTGTTTACGTGAGCAGCGGTGGAGGCGCGAAGCCGGCAGAGCCACTCCCCCGCATGGAGCAGGAGGACCAGGAGGAGAAGGCTCGACTCATTGCCCAGGTCCTTGAGCTCCAGAACACCCTCGATGGTTACTTTCCTGTTTACGTGAGCAGCGGTGGAGGCGCGAAGCCGGCAGAGCCACTCCCCCGCATGGAGCAGGAGGACCAGGAGGAGAAGGCTCGACTCATTGCCCAGGTCCTTGAGCTCCAGAACACCCTCGATGGTTACTTTCCTGTTTACGTGAGCAGCGGTGGAGGCGCGAAGCCGGCAGAGCCACTCCCCCGCATGGAGCAGGAGGACCAGGAGGAGAAGGCTCGACTCATTGCCCAGGTCCTTGAGCTCCAGAACACCCTCGATGGTTACTTTCCTGTTTACGTGAGCAGCGGTGGAGGCGCGAAGCCGGCAGAGCCACTCCCCCGCATGGAGCAGGAGGACCAGGAGGAGAAGGCTCGACTCATTGCCCAGGTCCTTGAGCTCCAGAACACCCTCGATGGTTACTTTCCTGTTTACGTGAGCAGCGGTGGAGGCGCGAAGCCGGCAGAGCCACTCCCCCGCATGGAGCAGGAGGACCAGGAGGAGAAGGCTCGACTCATTGCCCAGGTCCTTGAGCTCCAGAACACCCTCGATGGTTACTTTCCTGTTTACGTGAGCAGCGGTGGAGGCGCGAAGCCGGCAGAGCCACTCCCCCGCATGGAGCAGGAGGACCAGGAGGAGAAGGCTCGACTCATTGCCCAGGTCCTTGAGCTCCAGAACACCCTCGATGGTTACTTTCCTGTTTACGTGAGCAGCGGTGGAGGCGCGAAGCCGGCAGAGCCACTCCCCCGCATGGAGCAGGAGGACCAGGAGGAGAAGGCTCGACTCATTGCCCAGGTCCTTGAGCTCCAGAACACCCTCGATGGTTACTTTCCTGTTTACGTGAGCAGCGGTGGAGGCGCGAAGCCGGCAGAGCCACTCCCCCGCATGGAGCAGGAGGACCAGGAGGAGAAGGCTCGACTCATTGCCCAGGTCCTTGAGCTCCAGAACACCCTCGATGGTTACTTTCCTGTTTACGTGAGCAGCGGTGGAGGCGCGAAGCCGGCAGAGCCACTCCCCCGCATGGAGCAGGAGGACCAGGAGGAGAAGGCTCGACTCATTGCCCAGGTCCTTGAGCTCCAGAACACCCTCGATGGTTACTTTCCTGTTTACGTGAGCAGCGGTGGAGGCGCGAAGCCGGCAGAGCCACTCCCCCGCATGGAGCAGGAGGACCAGGAGGAGAAGGCTCGACTCATTGCCCAGGTCCTTGAGCTCCAGAACACCCTCGATGGTTACTTTCCTGTTTACGTGAGCAGCGGTGGAGGCGCGAAGCCGGCAGAGCCACTCCCCCGCATGGAGCAGGAGGACCAGGAGGAGAAGGCTCGACTCATTGCCCAGGTCCTTGAGCTCCAGAACACCCTCGATGGTTACTTTCCTGTTTACGTGAGCAGCGGTGGAGGCGCGAAGCCGGCAGAGCCACTCCCCCGCATGGAGCAGGAGGACCAGGAGGAGAAGGCTCGACTCATTGCCCAGGTCCTTGAGCTCCAGAACACCCTCGATGGTTACTTTCCTGTTTACGTGAGCAGCGGTGGAGGCGCGAAGCCGGCAGAGCCACTCCCCCGCATGGAGCAGGAGGACCAGGAGGAGAAGGCTCGACTCATTGCCCAGGTCCTTGAGCTCCAGAACACCCTCGATGGTTACTTTCCTGTTTACGTGAGCAGCGGTGGAGGCGCGAAGCCGGCAGAGCCACTCCCCCGCATGGAGCAGGAGGACCAGGAGGAGAAGGCTCGACTCATTGCCCAGGTCCTTGAGCTCCAGAACACCCTCGATGGTTACTTTCCTGTTTACGTGAGCAGCGGTGGAGGCGCGAAGCCGGCAGAGCCACTCCCCCGCATGGAGCAGGAGGACCAGGAGGAGAAGGCTCGACTCATTGCCCAGGTCCTTGAGCTCCAGAACACCCTCGATGGTTACTTTCCTGTTTACGTGAGCAGCGGTGGAGGCGCGAAGCCGGCAGAGCCACTCCCCCGCATGGAGCAGGAGGACCAGGAGGAGAAGGCTCGACTCATTGCCCAGGTCCTTGAGCTCCAGAACACCCTCGATGGTTACTTTCCTTTTAAGGCAAAGGCTTCAAAATTGTAGCTATTAAGTCAAAATCGTAACTGAATTTGTATAAAGTTTATCCCGAAAGAACTAAGCAAAATAATGGTATGTGTAGAAAAATGTAGAAAAACAGAATTGCAGATCTGTCGTCGCGTGTGGACAGCGTGAAGGAGGAATCGCTGAAGCTGCGGTCAGAGAACCAAGTGCTGGGGCAGTACATCGAAAATCTGATGTCCGCCTCCTCCGTCTTCCAGGCCACCAGCCAGAACAGCCAGCCCACTTCACCCAAGTCTCCATTTATAGCCTGATCATAATGGGCAAGTAAAAATATAAGCATACAAAATAACTTTGCGACAACATTATTAGAGGGCTTCTTTGAGAAACTCTAGTCAAAGCTACATTTTTTTCTATTAACCATGCCTATACAACCAACCATTGGAAATTCCTTCGACACTTTTTGGAGTCTAGTCTTATTGGATGAAAGAAATTTTCCAGCTCTAACTTTTAAATAAATATGTGCGAGCGAGGGACATTATAAAATTAACCATTCAACTGCTATTAAGAAAAAAAACGAGATGATTTTTTAAATACAAGGTGAGCATAAACACACAATTTATGGTTTGTTGTAAGGTTTGTATACTATAGGCAAAGAATTTGTAATAATGATAGTTGTTTCTAGACTTTAATTCTGGATCAAAATTGGAGTCATTTCACATTTCTTCCTCAGATTTCATAATTTACTTTATTCATTGCAATTTTCTTCATATGTACGACTTTCACTTTGCATTGCATTAGCATACATCTCATTTACATTCTCGAATCAAGCCCAAAAGATCTGCGATCCACCAATTTCATTTGCTTTCAGATGATTAAGAAAGAGTAAGACATTTTGCTTTCTCTGCTCCAGCACGCACAGTTCCTTTCGCAATATTTTACGTTCTGCCTCCGTTTCCCACCTGATCCGTCCATTCAGACTCGAATTACTTTGCTTATTGCAGGTCTGCAGACTTGCACGACGGCTTTTTCAGCAAGTTTTTCTGACACCCGATTCTTCCAGCCTCAAAACCTTCCCTGCAGCCCGTCCGATCCGTGCAATTTTGGCTTCTTCGTTATACGCTTGCTTGTCTGCCCCTTTCTCACCTCCCCCTTCTTTTCCACTCATCTTGTCAGTTGCACCGAAAACGTCCATTCCGTTCACTCCGCTAGTGAGAAATGAAAGAGACAGAGGCATGCATGAGGTGAACATGTGGAGAGCAAATCATTCGCCCAGGCTCTTCAGCGCCAAGTGAATAAGCGAAGGGCTCTTGAAATATGCGCCGGTCCGTGGAGAGCTCGCGCAAATTGGATGGGCGCCGCCAGATGGATGATGAGCGTCATGCAAAGCGGCGTTCAAACACACCTGACACTCCTGTCACCCCCCATTTCCATCGCCCCACTGCCCCCTCCCCCCTCCGGCTAACTCACTTCCACCTCACTTCTTTGGTCTTCCACTCACAGTCGGCCAGGTCAGACAGACAAGTACGGCTGGCTTTCATTAGGTCAGCCTAGGCAGAGGGGCAGGCACAGCAGTCTGCCCAGCAATAAGCAACGCCAAGGCGGCTTCATTTTAGACGGCCTTAAATCGCCATGAAGAGGCCCCGCTCTTCTTTTACCCCCTCTCCCCCTTTCTCTGCCCTTGGAATGAAGGCTGCGGCGAGAAGAGTCCCCCCCCGGAAGGCATCAGTTATGACGCCGTCACAGTTCCCGCATCTTTAGTGCCTCATGCAAAGCATCGCCTGTGGCTCTTTGCGGATGAGCGCTTTGGGAGTGCGTCAGCATTTGTGGCCCGCATTTAGCAAATCGGCAGAAGGCGGGGGACGTGAGTAGAAGTGCAATAGGGCGTGGAAACTTTGTATCGGTTGGGAGGCAGTTTGGAGCTAGGGGGGCGTGGGTGTGAGCCTGAGGTTGGGCGGGAATAGTGGCGAGGCTGCTAGGGTTACAAGACTGTCAGCTTTTGGAGTTGTCGCTGGATGGAGAGGGAAATCGGAGGAAGACACTTCGCACCTCGATCGATGTCCCCTCTGTCCTTAGTCATCATGTCCCATTTTCATGTCTGTGTGTATGCCCTGGCTTTCAGTTTTTGCCGGCGGCCGCCCTTGCCCAGCCCCATCTCAGGTTCCCAGAGAGCGCCGCGCCATCGCTGAAAGCACTTTGCGCCAACTTGATGACTTTCCAGTTGGCCTCTAGGCGAGAGGCTGGCCAATTTATGCTCACTTCTGCTCTGTCCCTCTGTAGGGACTCTAGCCCCCCCCCCCACAACCCCCTCCCCCAAAAAACCTCTGCGAGAGTCCCAGCTAATGCGCCTTCTTCTCTCCGGACGTGTCTGTATATGCGCCTATGTGTGCCGAATTCGCAACATATCTGAAACGGGAGCCATTTTCCCAGCACTCGGCTCCCCAAGTCCTACAGGGGGACGTGTGGCCAGCCTGAAAGGAACAACCTTTCAGGCTGTGCAAAAAGACGACCAGCTATGAGACCCAACAATAGGCCCTCCCCTAGCTTTTGAGGAACGAAGGAGAATTGGCAAAAAATGATCGCCTGTCATGGCCAGGCATCTGAGTGTATAGGCACCTTCTCTTTTCTATTCCAGCTAAGCATGACGCAGCGCCACCCGGAGCGACTGACAGGTGCAAAGCGGGACGCGCGCTCACACCTTTTTGCCCTAATTGCGGACAGGCCTTCAGTCATTAGCCCTTCAAGCTCCTCTCTGCCTTCCAGACTTGCCTCCCTGCTAGCCAACGAGAAGAAGCCTAGGATGTGCTGGTGGAAGAGCTCCCTCTGCGCCCTCCTACTCGCCGCCCTCCTCGTCAACACCCAGGCCAGCCTCTTCATCCCCAGTTCGAGAGAGGCCCCCTTTTTCTGTCCTCCACCTCAAAAGAGAGAGCTGAGTGCAGCGCACAATGTGCGGGCTGCGCTGAAACGAGCAGCTGCGGAGGAGCAGGGAGGGCTGGCCTGTGAAGTGGATTTGGCCCAGCGCGAGGTTGCTTTCTGTTCTCTGTTTCTTGGTGGTTTAGAAGATGGAAAGACTGGCGCAGGCTTTGTTGGAGGCCAAGATGGAGGAAGCGCAAGAGCTGCTGCTGGAGATCGGGGAGCTTCGGCGCAGCTGTGATCGAAAGCGATAGACACCCACCCCCCTTTCATTCTATGCCGACATGGGCTTTGCAACCAGCGTCATCCTTCATCCTCCTGTCCACCCTCCCCCCCTCACTTGACCCAGTAGGAGCATTCCTGAGCGGAGAAGCTACTCATTTCACCTGCCAGCTGCGGAGGAGAAGATAATGAAAGGGGTCTAGGGAACCGGGCTGCAGGCCTTGTCTCCATCCACAGCTTCAGCTATTCAAGCAGGTAGGATGCGAGGAAGTCAAAGACCAAGAATCATACCCATAAACGAAATGGAGCCATCGTATCACGGAATAGAATGAAGAAAAGGCGCGGGAATGGTGTAAGTGGCGGGAAAATGGAGTCAAGTATGGGAGGTGATTCGGACGTGGACAGGCGGGGATGGATCAACCGCCGGAGCGCTCTGCCGCACCAACGGAGTGTACAGGCTCGGTCTGGAATCACGGATCAACTAAGTCCAGGCAAACAAGGAACGGCATAGGTTATAGAATTTGATGTGCAAATCCTTATTTTTGCAAACAGAATAACTGTCTCTGCCATGGATTGAAAAAGGAATTTAGGAGTTTGTTCTGCTATGAGCAACGGTAGGGGCTAAAATGAAAGTAAAGACCTGGAAGATCGTTTCTGGTCCATGATGGCAGATGAGGGCAGGGGACTGGTGATGGGAGAGGAGGAGCGTAGGCAGGGTGGAAGATGTGCGTGGATGGCGAGGCGATAGGCCTGGCTGTAGCGGTAGTAGACTAGGGGGTTGATGGAGGCGGAGGTGAGGACGAGGAAGTTGCTCACGTCCAGCAGAATGCTGAACCACCTAGTCTCCTCCACACTGCACAATACCAGCGTTTACTTACTTTTTCACAGCTTACTTTGAGAAGGGACAACTGTTGAAATGAGGAAGCAAAGGAAAATGTAAAAGTGAAAGAAAAAGAAATGGATTTGATTGAATGGTTTGAGAGGCGTTTTTGGTAGACTCAAGAATCCTACAAATGAGCGCGGACATAAATTTTTGACCCCCATTTTTTATTACAGATTCTGAATCGCCATACATTTTTATGTAATTTACCAAAATTGGGCGAAAAATATGCAGAAATGGGCTCACAACAGGTCCAAACGTGAAGGAAGGTCGAAATTTTGTGAAAATTTGTTTTCATGAGCTAAAGTGACAAAACTTGAAATTTTTTGGTCGTTTTCACTATAAACCCATATATTATGGCTATCAATCGAAAGCTGACAATCACCCCAATCCGCCTTTGACCTTTGTTTGGCTGTATATCATATCTGGGTTGAAATATGGTTCAATATTGCATCAAGTACTAAAAGTTGATTTTTCCTGTTTCATAAAATCATCAATTTCGCATACTTCCCGTTGAGTGAGAGCGCCAAAAATATCTCCCATTTTTGAATATCTCACACAATTTTAGGCTATAAACCAGCAAAGTTTTCCAAATAGGCTTCTATGATGGTTTATAGACCAAAATTGTGCGAGAATTTCAAAAATGGAAGACAATTTTGGTGGAATTTTCAATTTCGCCCAAATTTGGTGGAGTTACATAAAAATGTATGGAAATTCAGAATCAGTAATAAAAAAGGGGTGTCAAAAATTTATATCCGCCCGATTCTTGGTCCTCTCAGAAAGCGCCTCTTAAATAATCAGCTACCAATTAATTATCTGTTGATCAGTTGATTGACAGGCCAGTGTGTAAAAAAGAGAAAGAGCATCTAAACTGGTAGAGGACTTGGAGGATGGCGAGGACCATGGATAGGGTGTAGAAGATGAGAAAGAGAAAAACGATGAGCAGCATCATCTGCGTTGTCCTGCCCTGGCCTCGTCGAAGCAGACTTTCGTTTCGGCTCTGGCGTATGGACATCCGGCCGCATGCCTGAGAATAGGCCAGCTTGAGACTGGACGTCAAGCATGATGAGAAACCTCGGGGCTGGAGTTGCGCTTGGGGAAGCGAGAAGGGGAGAGGGAGCGGGACATCTTGCGGTCCAGTGGGCTGCTGGAATACACGGTGAGCAGACGTCGCCTGCCTTCTGCACTCGACCCAACTGAAACGATCGGAACAGATTGAACTGGTCATGCGGTACATTTCTGTTGGCCGCTTACGCATGGAGCTGGCACTGGACACGCGGGCAGATGCAGAGCAGCCGTTGGAGGCTGGTGAAATGCCTCCATTGAGTACAGACTGAAATCCGTTTTGTTACCTACATTTTCAAACACTGAATTCTATTGTATTTTTGTAAACATTAGCAACTTCCAATCCTCATCACTTGTCCAATCATTCATTTAACTGAAGATTGCAGAATACAAAGTGGAGAAGCGCTACGGATTGAGGTCGATGGGAGATTTTGGGTGATGAGGTGCGTGTCTTGGGCACTGAAGATGGGGCGTAGCGGAGGCGCTGTTGGTTGGCCCGGCGGACGGTGGCCACAATGCAGGAGTTGAGGATGAGCAGGACCACGAAGGGGCCCAGGTGCAGCAGGAACATGTCCAGCCACAGGGAGTACACGTGGGTGTAGTAGTAGTTCCCGGCCAGGTTCGCTTCCGCTATCAGCAGCTCTGAGCCCTTCAAAGCTCTGCAGAACTTTAGCGGGAAGAAGGGTGGAGTAAAAGGAAAGAGCAGGCCACCTGAAACAGGGCTCCCGGCTGAAAGGGCACCACGCTGTACTCCCAGAAGCGGCAAAGGTTGAAGGCCATGGCGAAGAGCACAATGCCGGACAGACAGCATAGGCTACCGTCCACCTGGCATCCACTGACAGATGAGGAGAGTTGTGAAGAGGAAGAGAAGAGGAACGGTGCAGAAGCGTGAGGCCAGGAAGGGGCGGGTGACGGCCAGGAATCGCTCGAAGGCGATGCCCATGTGGGTGCTGACGCCGGCTGTTTGAGCCATCTTGTTCACCGGGTAGAAGTAGGCTGTGGCGAAGGCCTGCCAGTTCAGGTACTTGCACAGCTCCCCCTGCACACCCACATCATTCAACAAAGGGTGGGGGAGGTAGAGGCAGAGACCTTGTAGTAGAAGAGGCCGAAGGGTAGGGTGGTGAAGATGCCGGAGATCTGCAGGGCGATATCGAAGGCCGCCAAACCGCAGATGAGGACGTTGATGGCAGAGCGCTGGCTTCGCCGCGTGAATACATACAGCGTCAGCGAGTTTCCTGCAGCTTCACTCACTGTCAATTAGGTAAAAGACAAGAAGAGATTATGATCAATCAATAAGTTTCAATCAACCAATCAATCAAGATCACCAACCGAAGGCGCCGAAAAGGCTGACGATGAAGGAGGCGAGCCAGACGGAGAACTTGCCCTCACTCGGTTCCCACAGGCACTGCAGGCCACCCAGGCTCCCGTTCCCACTCCCATTGCTCATGTCAGCTTGCGCGGCCTCTGGAAAAAGGCAGCCCGAAGAGCCTCTTCTTGCATGAAAGCGAGGAGCCCTCTTGGCCCTAATCGACCCTCTTTCCCCACTTCCTTCTCCTCAAGCCAGCCCCCGCCTCCCCAAAACTGCATTCGGCCTTCTCAGCGCGCCCTATCAACCCGCCGCGATCTTTCGGAGGAGCGACAACAGACGCTCCGGGAGTTCCTGGGCGGCATGCAGGGCCATCCATTTCCCGCCCCTCATGCTCAGCAGGAGAAAAAGGGGCACAATGCAGACTCTGAAAATGACGCCGCCGGAGATCTGTCCAGGAAGACGGCCCTATTCATATCCGCCTCGACGAAGAGGGCCTCCTTCTTTCTTTTATCACAGCCTGCGGCCTTCATCAAACTCTATCGCTGAGAATAACAACTTCCGATATTGCACCGCGGAAATAGGATGAAAACGAAGAAAAACAGATCATCCAGACGAGGACAGGTTTTGAGTGGAGGTAAAGGTTACCTTCTCCTGCCCCTCTTA
Organism: Ptycholaimellus sp. GST1_10; assembly: GCA_030248095.1. Taxonomy (NCBI): domain Eukaryota; kingdom Metazoa; phylum Nematoda; class Chromadorea; order Chromadorida; family Chromadoridae; genus Ptycholaimellus; species Ptycholaimellus sp. GST1_10. The sequence continues at coordinate 112,136 of JASANA010009117.1, forward strand.
AAACCTTCTTCATTGTGATCCATCGCCAGCCATGTTTTGCCAATTTGTGCCCTAATTAAAGAAATAGGCAAAAACAGGTGAGGCCTGGAAAGTTGAGGAGTAAATGAAAAGAAAGCGGGTGGAAAGAATGAAGCAACTAGGGAATAGAGGGAGCCTCGGCTGGCTCTGCGAGCGGAATAATACCGGGCGCCCTTCAGCCAGCCAGCCTCCTGTGACGCGCCAAATTAGGCCCCGCTCCTGGCCTCCTTTCCCTCTCTAAGCCCCTCTCTTTTCCATTCCTCAAGTCCCTCCTCCCACCCACCGCCAACCTCCACGCACAACCCTCCTCCCCCTCCCCACAATCAGTCTGATGCGAGGAAATCTGGCAAGCAGAATGGAGCAAACAAATACTTCGAGGCACATTAGCCTGATTTCCAAGCTCTAGCAGGCCCCTCGCTCTGAGGCTTTTAAGCAGCTTCGTCCGCCCTGCTGTGGCCTTTTTCAAGTTATTCTCACTAGAGCAGGAAATACTGCGGAAAATCAGGCTGATAACTGGAGGCAACTTGCTCCGTGGAAGCAGTAGAAATTCCAGAGGACCTCTGGACCTGACAATGTTCAAGCTAGAGGCTGGTGCATGAATATTTGACTGTTTATTTTTTTGAAAACTTATAAATATCGACTGGACTGAGGCAAAAACCAACAGATAAAGAATTTTTTTGTCAAATCTAATTATCTGGCATGTCTAATTATGCCCAGCAATGAGAAGGCTAGGGAATGGGCTCAAGACAAAAATAAAGAAATATAGGATAAACATGTTTGGCGCTAAAATGACTGACAGTCATGTGGGACCGCAGCTAGCTAAAGCTAAAGTTGGATGCTTCATGACCTAGCGGCAGAGGGGAAGAGCAAATGCGTCAATCAAGCATTGGGCACGCAGCATTAAGTTACCGAAAAGTATTATTTTTGTTCCTACCTACCTACCCTAAATATTCAACGAGGTTGCATGAGCTGCTCGAGCGAAATCGTACGAATTGCATTTGGAAATAATTGAAATTCTTCACCTGCTTTCATTTTTGGATTCATTCCAAATCAGGCCGTGCATGGGTTTGTTAGGATTTTAAAAAGAGGTGTCTTAACTGTGTAATAAATTCAATTCAGTCCTAAACTAAAACAAATTGCGGAAGCAGTATTTTTCGAATACTGAAAATATAAAAACTTGAAAATATTTATTGAGCAGTTGGCCAATTTTTATGGCAAATTGGCTTATTACACTCTGACGAGTTCCATTCACATCAACAAGTAAAATGGAAAATCTAGTGAAATTGTAGATCTAGTGATAATGGCAGAAAGGCATCGAAACTCAAGACTTTAGGATATCTGATGCTTACATTGGTGAAAGAGGAAGAAAAGCGAGAAATGAGATTACTTTTTCCGCCCAAAGGAACGTTCCTGAGGAAGTTTTTTGATTCACGAGGTTTTATGGATAGAGTTGGAGCGGTCATGAATTGCTAAGCTCTCAAGGACCTGCAGTCACGCTTCGTATTGCTTGTTAGGCCTTCAAGGTGACACTTGAGTTTTACTTATCAATAAATTTTTATGATTCATTCATTTGAATGATCCCATCAATATGCAAAAGTTGCTTCCAACTACTAAAATGCCTTTGTGCCCGTGTCAGAGGCCAACTCAAAATTTACCACAATTTTACAGTAAAACGCTTCGAAAACAGCTAAAGAACAGCTTAATGGAAGTTCCGCGCCAAACTAGTAGTCCAAGGCAATAAAAGTCGAATGGCCTTGCATAAAAGAAGCGGCTAAAAATTAGACCAGCTGTGCGGTAGCCCTCCTAATCCTCAGGCACAGGATAGAATATAAAGAATGGCGGAAGCAAGGAAGGGGTGTGCGGGGATGTAGGCTGTTGAAGCCTGGCCACCAAATGTTTCCCCGCCTGTTGTTGTTCGCGCTGCGTCCCACACTGGCCGCTTCACGGCACCTGCCGCCGCTTTTCATGCCACAGCTAGATGCAATTTCTTTCATATGCGGGTTCCATGATTTTGCATGCCCGTAACAAACACCTGCTTTGCATCCAACAAAACATGACCTAACCTTTGTCAAAAGATCTGAGAAAGTTTCAGAAATTTCTAAACGCAGCTAAAAACATGGAAACGCGGAAATCAGGTGGAAGAGCGAGGTAATCACAGAAAGTAGAAGAATGCGAGGAGAGCTTCAGAGACAAAGGCTGGCAATGAAGGCTTGCAGGAAGCCCAAGCCTTCGCCCGTTTTACTGCTGCAATAAGTCAGCCTGTTCTTTTTGTATCAGGGGCAAATTGTCATCTGATACCTGCCCACTGGCCTTTTATGTGCGGCGCAAAAAAGACGGCAAAAATGGTGATCACATTGGCTAGGGTTTCGGCAAAAAATCAGCTCTGGCCAATCGCCTGGGTGCAAGGGCTAATGCACATTTTGGTTTTGGGAGGGCTCGGAAAAATTTGTTCTGACTCTCTTAGTGCAGAAACATTGTTTACATCAATCCAAATACCGATGGGCCAAAAGTTCGTATTGGAAGTTAATATTGCACTTTTACATTCGAAAATTCCGAGTTTGGACGAAAAATATGTTTCTATGAGCGGGAGTTAATTCCTACAGCACCTGTTGCAGCAGGAGCTACTGCGTGTGAGTCCGGGAAACAGCGAACCTGACGAGGAAGGGCTGGGCGAAGCAGTGTTGGCGGGCAAAAGTGTCCCGCAATCGCCGCAGCTCCAGCAGAGTTCGCAGTTTCTGGCTCCGTGGGTATAGGTCGATCTGCAGAGGGGCAGGCCTAAGTAAATTGAAGACTGGTGCAAGGAGTGTATGAATAGCCTTGGTCATGATGAGAGCATAGTCGATGCCCAGGCTCTCCAGTTTCTTGAGGACAACAATATCCGTCTCCTTCATTCCCTGCTCGCAGTTGAAAAGCAGGAAGGCACAGCGAAGACTGCAATGCAATGCTTCATTTCTATTTTTGCAGTTACGCAGTTGGCTGCGAGTTTACAGCCAAGCCCAAGGATTAGCCATCGGTTGCAGAAACGAATACGAAGCAGCAGTAACCTCTGTTTTCTACTGTAATCAAAACACAAGCTTCTCAACTCTAGGCCATCTAAACGCGGCCTCAAAATTGCGTTCAAATTTCGTGAATTTCATTAGCCACCTCCCTCAAAATATATTCATGCGGCCATGTCCACCAACATTACCACCATTGCTATTATGATAACTGGATGATTGCACTCACTTCTGTCTTCTGGTGAGGTAGGCGCCAGCAGTCTGAGCAAAGGAGGCGGGCTGATTGAGTCCGTAGCCGGGCATGTCCACCAGCACCATGACCTTACCTACCTGTCTTCCCCAATTGTTGCACTCACTTCTGTCTTCTGGTGAGGTAGGCGCCAGCAGTCTGAGCAAAGGAGGCGGGCTGATTGAGTCCGTAGCCGGGCATGTCCACCAGCACCATGACCTTACCTACCTGTCTTCCCCAATTGTTGCACTCACTTCTGTCTTCTGGTGAGGTAGGCGCCAGCAGTCTGAGCAAAGGAGGCGGGCTGATTGAGTCCGTAGCCGGGCATGTCCACCAGCACCATGACCTTACCTACCTGTCTTCCCCAATTGTTGCACTCACTTCTGTCTTCTGGTGAGGTAGGCGCCAGCAGTCTGAGCAAAGGAGGCGGGCTGATTGAGTCCGTAGCCGGGCATGTCCACCAGCACCATGACCTTACCTACCTGTCTTCCCCAATTGTTGCACTCACTTCTGTCTTCTGGTGAGGTAGGCGCCAGCAGTCTGAGCAAAGGAGGCGGGCTGATTGAGTCCGTAGCCGGGCATGTCCACCAGCACCATGACCTTACCTACCTGTCTTCCCCAATTGTTGCACTCACTTCTGTCTTCTGGTGAGGTAGGCGCCAGCAGTCTGAGCAAAGGAGGCGGGCTGATTGAGTCCGTAGCCGGGCATGTCCACCAGCACCATGACCTTACCTACCTGTCTTCCCCAATTGTTGCACTCACTTCTGTCTTCTGGTGAGGTAGGCGCCAGCAGTCTGAGCAAAGGAGGCGGGCTGATTGAGTCCGTAGCCGGGCATGTCCACCAGCACCATGACCTTACCTACCTGTCTTCCCCAATTGTTGCACTCACTTCTGTCTTCTGGTGAGGTAGGCGCCAGCAGTCTGAGCAAAGGAGGCGGGCTGATTGAGTCCGTAGCCGGGCATGTCCACCAGCACCATGACCTTACCTACCTGTCTTCCCCAATTGTTGCACTCACTTCTGTCTTCTGGTGAGGTAGGCGCCAGCAGTCTGAGCAAAGGAGGCGGGCTGATTGAGTCCGTAGCCGGGCATGTCCACCAGCACCATGACCTTACCTACCTGTCTTCCCCAATTGTTGCACTCACTTCTGTCTTCTGGTGAGGTAGGCGCCAGCAGTCTGAGCAAAGGAGGCGGGCTGATTGAGTCCGTAGCCGGGCATGTCCACCAGCACCATGACCTTACCTACCTGTCTTCCCCAATTGTTGCACTCACTTCTGTCTTCTGGTGAGGTAGGCGCCAGCAGTCTGAGCAAAGGAGGCGGGCTGATTGAGTCCGTAGCCGGGCATGTCCACCAGCACCATGACCTTACCTACCTGTCTTCCCCAATTGTTGCACTCACTTCTGTCTTCTGGTGAGGTAGGCGCCAGCAGTCTGAGCAAAGGAGGCGGGCTGATTGAGTCCGTAGCCGGGCATGTCCACCAGCACCATGACCTTACCTACCTGTCTTCCCCAATTGTTGCACTCACTTCTGTCTTCTGGTGAGGTAGGCGCCAGCAGTCTGAGCAAAGGAGGCGGGCTGATTGAGTCCGTAGCCGGGCATGTCCACCAGCACCATGACCTTACCTACCTGTCTTCCCCAATTGTTGCACTCACTTCTGTCTTCTGGTGAGGTAGGCGCCAGCAGTCTGAGCAAAGGAGGCGGGCTGATTGAGTCCGTAGCCGGGCATGTCCACCAGCACCATGACCTTACCTACCTGTCTTCCCCAATTGTTGCACTCACTTCTGTCTTCTGGTGAGGTAGGCGCCAGCAGTCTGAGCAAAGGAGGCGGGCTGATTGAGTCCGTAGCCGGGCATGTCCACCAGCACCATGACCTTACCTACCTGTCTTCCCCAATTGTTGCACTCACTTCTGTCTTCTGGTGAGGTAGGCGCCAGCAGTCTGAGCAAAGGAGGCGGGCTGATTGAGTCCGTAGCCGGGCATGTCCACCAGCACCATGACCTTACCTACCTGTCTTCCCCAATTGTTGCACTCACTTCTGTCTTCTGGTGAGGTAGGCGCCAGCAGTCTGAGCAAAGGAGGCGGGCTGATTGAGTCCGTAGCCGGGCATGTCCACCAGCACCATGACCTTACCTACCTGTCTTCCCCAATTGTTGCACTCACTTCTGTCTTCTGGTGAGGTAGGCGCCAGCAGTCTGAGCAAAGGAGGCGGGCTGATTGAGTCCGTAGCCGGGCATGTCCACCAGCACCATGACCTTACCTACCTGTCTTCCCCAATTGTTGCACTCACTTCTGTCTTCTGGTGAGGTAGGCGCCAGCAGTCTGAGCAAAGGAGGCGGGCTGATTGAGTCCGTAGCCGGGCATGTCCACCAGCACCATGACCTTACCTACCTGTCTTCCCCAATTGTTGCACTCACTTCTGTCTTCTGGTGAGGTAGGCGCCAGCAGTCTGAGCAAAGGAGGCGGGCTGATTGAGTCCGTAGCCGGGCATGTCCACCAGCACCATGACCTTACCTACCTGTCTTCCCCAATTGTTGCACTCACTTCTGTCTTCTGGTGAGGTAGGCGCCAGCAGTCTGAGCAAAGGAGGCGGGCTGATTGAGTCCGTAGCCGGGCATGTCCACCAGCACCATGACCTTACCTACCTGTCTTCCCCAATTGTTGCACTCACTTCTGTCTTCTGGTGAGGTAGGCGCCAGCAGTCTGAGCAAAGGAGGCGGGCTGATTGAGTCCGTAGCCGGGCATGTCCACCAGCACCATGACCTTACCTACCTGTCTTCCCCAATTGTTGCACTCACTTCTGTCTTCTGGTGAGGTAGGCGCCAGCAGTCTGAGCAAAGGAGGCGGGCTGATTGAGTCCGTAGCCGGGCATGTCCACCAGCACCATGACCTTACCTACCTGTCTTCCCCAATTGTTGCACTCACTTCTGTCTTCTGGTGAGGTAGGCGCCAGCAGTCTGAGCAAAGGAGGCGGGCTGATTGAGTCCGTAGCCGGGCATGTCCACCAGCACCATGACCTTACCTACCTGTCTTCCCCAATTGTTGCACTCACTTCTGTCTTCTGGTGAGGTAGGCGCCAGCAGTCTGAGCAAAGGAGGCGGGCTGATTGAGTCCGTAGCCGGGCATGTCCACCAGCACCATGACCTTACCTACCTGTCTTCCCCAATTGTTGCACTCACTTCTGTCTTCTGGTGAGGTAGGCGCCAGCAGTCTGAGCAAAGGAGGCGGGCTGATTGAGTCCGTAGCCGGGCATGTCCACCAGCACCATGACCTTACCTACCTGTCTTCCCCAATTGTTGCACTCACTTCTGTCTTCTGGTGAGGTAGGCGCCAGCAGTCTGAGCAAAGGAGGCGGGCTGATTGAGTCCGTAGCCGGGCATGTCCACCAGCACCATGACCTTACCTACCTGTCTTCCCCAATTGTTGCACTCACTTCTGTCTTCTGGTGAGGTAGGCGCCAGCAGTCTGAGCAAAGGAGGCGGGCTGATTGAGTCCGTAGCCGGGCATGTCCACCAGCACCATGACCTTACCTACCTGTCTTCCCCAATTGTTGCACTCACTTCTGTCTTCTGGTGAGGTAGGCGCCAGCAGTCTGAGCAAAGGAGGCGGGCTGATTGAGTCCGTAGCCGGGCATGTCCACCAGCACCATGACCTTACCTACCTGTCTTCCCCAATTGTTGCACTCACTTCTGTCTTCTGGTGAGGTAGGCGCCAGCAGTCTGAGCAAAGGAGGCGGGCTGATTGAGTCCGTAGCCGGGCATGTCCACCAGCACCATGACCTTACCTACCTGTCTTCCCCAATTGTTGCACTCACTTCTGTCTTCTGGTGAGGTAGGCGCCAGCAGTCTGAGCAAAGGAGGCGGGCTGATTGAGTCCGTAGCCGGGCATGTCCACCAGCACCATGACCTTACCTACCTGTCTTCCCCAATTGTTGCACTCACTTCTGTCTTCTGGTGAGGTAGGCACCAGCAGTCTGAGCAAAGGAGGCGGGCTGATTGAGTCCGTAGCCGGGCATGTCCACCAGCACCATGACCTTACCTACCTGTCTTCCCCAATTGTTGCACTCACTTCTGTCTTCTGGTGAGGTAGGCGCCAGCAGTCTGAGCAAAGGAGGCGGGCTGATTGAGTCCGTAGCCGGGCATGTCCACCAGCACCATGACCTTACCTACCTGTCTTCCCCAATTGTTGCACTCACTTCTGTCTTCTGGTGAGGTAGGCGCCAGCAGTCTGAGCAAAGGAGGCGGGCTGATTGAGTCCGTAGCCGGGCATGTCCACCAGCACCATGACCTTACCTACCTGTCTTCCCCAATTGTTGCACTCACTTCTGTCTTCTGGTGAGGTAGGCGCCAGCAGTCTGAGCAAAGGAGGCGGGCTGATTGAGTCCGTAGCCGGGCATGTCCACCAGCACCATGACCTTACCTACCTGTCTTCCCCAATTGTTGCACTCACTTCTGTCTTCTGGTGAGGTAGGCGCCAGCAGTCTGAGCAAAGGAGGCGGGCTGATTGAGTCCGTAGCCGGGCATGTCCACCAGCACCATGACCTTACCTACCTGTCTTCCCCAATTGTTGCACTCACTTCTGTCTTCTGGTGAGGTAGGCACCAGCAGTCTGAGCAAAGGAGGCGGGCAGAATGAGACCTAAGACGGGCATGACCACCAGCACAAAGACCTTATCTACCTGTCTTCCCCAATTGTTGCACTCACTTCTGTCTTCTGGTGAGGTAGGCGCCAGCAGTCTGAGCAAAGGAGGCGGGCTGATTGAGTCCGTAGCCGGGCATGTCCACCAGCACCATGACCTTACCTACCTGTCTTCCCCAATTGTTGCACTCACTTCTGTCTTCTGGTGAGGTAGGCGCCAGCAGTCTGAGCAAAGGAGGCAGGGTCGATTGAGTCCGGATCACCGGGCATGTCCACCAGCACCATGACCTTATCTACCTGTCTTCCCCAATTGTTGCACTCACTTCTGTCTTCTGGTGAGGTAGGCGCCAGCAGTCTGAGCAAAGGAGGCGGGCTGATTGAGTCCGTAGCCGGGCATGTCCACCAGCACCATGACCTTACCTACCTGTCTTCCCCAATTGTTGCACTCACTTCTGTCTTCTGGTGAGGTAGGCGCCAGCAGTCTGAGCAAAGGAGGCGGGCTGAGTCGAGTCCGTAGCCGGGCATGTCCACCAGCACCATGACCTTGCCTACCTGTCTTCCCCAA
>JASANA010009118.1:0-24504 GCA_030248095.1 Ptycholaimellus sp. GST1_10
GGCAGCTCCCGACCAGCCCGAAAAGCAGCGGCACTCCGAACCCAGCCACTCCCCGTTCTCGTTGCAGCGCCAGCCTTCCTCTCCTTCCCAGCGTCTGAAACTTGATCTGGTTGGGAGGGGAAGGTAGTCTTCATCTGATACTCAGATGACGGGGGTTTTGAAAAACGGATGAAGACTTCCTTCCCCACCCGGTAGTAGGAAAAAATAGATTACGGAAGGGTGAAGTTGGCTGGCGGATGCTTGGAGATGACGATGGTCTCTTTGTCGTAGAGAAAGGCAGCCGATGGTGCATGCAGCAGGGGCAACAGGAGCAGCAGTGGATGAGCACAGCTCATTGAAAGCATCTTGCAGTCTCTGCAATCGGCAAGCGACTAGGAACAAAGGCTGGCCTGCGAATGGGAGCCATATCCGGCATTATACGGCCAGGCTATGGCTGTTTGTGCTGAGGGTAGGAGAGAGAGAGCTCTAGTGGGGGCAGGGGGGCATGGAGAAGCCATTGAGGGGGTTGATATATGGGGAGAGGAGAGAGGGATTATGGGAGTGAATGCTTTGAAAGAGGGGCGGCTGATAGTCTGGCTGGCCTGGCTTCTGAAAAGAATGCCTTTCAGCACCCGCTTCAATAGCCACTCCGTCTACTGCCTTTTCAGCCTACGCTAACCTACGCCATCCTCCTAGGACCATCCCATTCTACTCGCAGGTTCTATTAATGAGCAGTTGTGGAGTAGGGGAGGCAGAAGTTGACAACAAGGGTCTAGAAATGAGTAGAGGGGATTGGAATAGGATGGGAGAAGGTGAGGGAGGCGCGGCTAGGCGAGGTGAGGCCTGCTTGGGGTGAAGGCTTTTGGCGACCACTCGGCGTAACCCAATCCCCCCCAGCCCCCCAGCCATCTCCTCAATCCCCGCCCAGGCCACCCCCCAGCCCTCCCCTTTAGCGCCAGCCGCCTCATTAGTCCGCCCCACGTCCGCATTCAGCCCTTCAAGCCCGCCTCTCCCCACAAAGCCCTCCAGCCCCACCAAGGCTTAACTTGCCCCTCCCACCACCTCTTCACCTCCGACACAACAATCCTCCTAACCCCACACCTCCCCCTCCCCCAGACTCTCCGGCCTCTGCTACACCCTTCAGCTATGAGGCTGGCATCAGGTTGCAGTATCTGAATGACGCAAGGGTTGGCAGGGATATAGAAAGAAGGGTAGTTGAAGAGGGGGTGGGAGGAGGAGGGAGTGGAGGGAAAGGTCCGTAGGGAGTAGGCGCCTGTCCTACAGCCGTCTCAAAGGCCGTCCGCTTTTTATTGCCTTTTTAACTGATGAGCCTCTCTCAGCTGATGCAAAAAGAGCCAAGGCTCATTGGCGGCAGGAAATGAGCCCCCGCCGCTAAGAACCTTGCGATGGAGTAAGAGTGGGAGAGTGAGTGAGTGACTAGTGAGCGAAGAACTGGAGTAGGGTGTTAGAAAGGCAGGGGGCATCTTTGAGCAGAAGAGCAGGTGGCAACCGGGGCAACGGGAGCTGAAACCTGACGGCGACAAGGCCACACACTGCTCCGGAAAGACACAGGCTATACACACAGTCAGAAAGCTCGATCAATAGGCCCAGGTCAAAGCCCAACCCCCGCCTCCTAATCTCCTTTGCCGCCGCCATGGTATTTAACTTTATTTCCGGATTACGGCTCTGCCTGGGATGAGCTGTTTTCATGCAGAAATACGCAAGCGCCCTAAATTTTTGCAAAATGATGCAGATGAGGGCCCTGAGAGAAAGAAGGGGTGGAATGAAAAGCTGTGAAGGAGGGGGAGATGAAAGGGAAAAGGAGGGAAGCATCCGGGAATATGTGCGCCTCTTTTTGCCTCCCCAATGAATGCGGGGAAAAACGAAGCCAACTTGGCACTGCCAGGCTTTGCCCCCTTTTCACCTCCCTTAATTCAGCCAACTGGAAAGAATGCCTCCTCCACCCTTTTACAGCTTTTGAGGTTGCTTCTACTGGAAAGCAAGGCCGAAGGACAAACCTTGAGAGTCGATCAGCGGAAGGCAGGAGATTGTAGCGACGGAAGGGTGGCCTCGCGATAGGACGGCGGGGGGCCAAAGGCTTCTGCAAATGATGGCCAGAGGGAGATGAGAGGGCAGGGAGGAAAAATAGCGCGCGCCTCTGTGAGGATGGCAAAAATGGTCTGGCGGGAGTCCCTGGCACCTAGCGGCACCCGCACACCGCCTCTCCCTTCCTCCTACACCCTCCAAGGCCTCTCTGCACCCCTCCAACTGTCCAGTCCTACTCAGGTATACTCCTAAGGCCAGCCCAACAAGCCATCAGCATGCAGGCCAAGCGACAAGGCCCCCTCCTGGGATTAGCGGGCGTGAGAACGGCGACGGCTGATCAGCGGAATCTCCGCCTCCTGCCCCGGGGATCCAATTTCTCCGCCTCTCACCCTAGCTGCTACTTTTTCCTAGCCTCGCCTACAATTCCCCTTCCCTTTTTCCCCCGCCCCCTCCTCCTCCAGCGCAGCTTTCAGAGAGGCCCCTCCAGCGGAATCCGCAAACAAGACCCTTCTTCTGAATAGGCAATGGGGAGAGAAGCTGTTGTTCCCCCTGTTGGAGTGGAGTAAGGGGCTGGATAGGAACTGAGGCGGTCTACAGACTGGGCAGTGGAAAAGATGGACCCGGCGGGGTTTTTAATCGGGGCAGAGAAAGGAGGTGAGTAAGGGCCAGGAGACGAGGTGAGAGTTTATGCATGAGGCGGGAAGGGGCGGCGGAGTGAGTGTGGGGGAAAATACAGCCCTCCCTGGCTCCAGGCTGGTGAAATGAAGCTCGCCTCATCCATCAACCGCCCTGTCCGCCCATTACTCCAGCCTTCAGGCACCGCCTTCTACTACACCCTACCCTGCTTCACACCCACACCCTCGCTTGAAATTGCTATTTTGACACTCACGGCGGCCTATTACACTAGAAACCTACTACGCTGACCTATCTGTCACCTTTCTGCTGCTAGGTGTGAAGAGCCAGAATTGCTATTTCAACTCCCGCCCAGAGTCGTAAAAGTGAAGTAGGGGGAAACTGGGCCAAAGCAGCAGGCGTTGGTAGTCGGGTGGTGGAGGCACTGCTTCTTCCGCGGAATCCTTTCTTCTTCTATCCCCCGCTCCTACTCGCTCTGAGACTCCAGATGTCCTCCAAATGCCATCCTCCCACCATCACCCAAACCAATCCACCTGTCCAAACCTCCTCTGCACTCGAACCGATCGCACCACCGGCCACTCAAACTCCGCGTAGGCTGCAATCCAATTACGATTAGGCCATCCCTCATTCGCACCAAAGCCTGCCAACCTTCTCTCCGTCGACTGTCCCGTCCGTGGCGCCAGAGACAGGCCCCGATGCAGGCCAGGCCAGCCACCAGGCCAAAGGCTGCGAGCAAGGCGAGGCCGAGTCGCTGCAGGCCCCAGTGGGCGGTGCAGTGGCTGCCTCTTCGTCCCTGTGTGTGGCTGAGTGGCTGAGTGGGAAGGGGGAGGTGTGTTAGTGGTGTCTGCCAGTGACAAGGGGGAGGATGTATGCGCCTGGGCAGGTGCCAGCTACAGAGCCGCCCCCAGTGCATCTTCCTCCCTCTCCTAAGCCCCACCCACCCCCAGTCATTCTCTTGACAACAGTCAACGCTTTTCATGATCAGAACCAGCTTTTTCTGCTCACGAATCAACGTGCTTCTGAAATCAGGGGATGAGGGTTTTTGAGAGCAGAAATATTTAACGCAGCGGGTGCAGGATAAGTTAAGCTAAGAAATTGGGAATCTATAAAGAAATGATAATCTGCTGGAAAAAGTTTTTAATTGAATTTAAGTGAATATCACACATCAAGAATAATTAGACGTTGTTTTTTTAAAAATTAAAAAAATACATAAATGACAAAGCGTAACTGAAGTGCAGTGCTGGCAGGTTGGCGGAGCAAATCCCTGCTGGCAGTGGCACACGCCAGCCCTCCAAGTACCGCGTACACAGCGCTCCTCGCAGAAGCGTCCGTAATAACCCTCAACACCAACCTCACCCATTCTTTACCCCAGCCGAAAGCCAGACAAGGAACCGGGAAGCAGGCACAGGAGTGATTGCGCAGGTAGCCCCCGTCGCAGATCGGGTACTGGCAATGCGTCCCCGTGTACCGCTCCTCACACTCGCAGCCCACCGACACCCCCGCCTCCACCCCAGCCGAAAGCCAGACAAGGAACCGGGAAGCAGGCACAGGAGTGATTGCGCAGGTAGCCCCCGTCGCAGATCGGGTACTGGCAATGCGTCCCCGTGTACCGCTCCTCACACTCGCAGCCCACCGACACCCCCGCCCCCACCACCACGTTCGCTCGACCTCCGTTGTAGCACCTTACAATGACCAGCTCTTCATCAGCTTATGAAGCTGAAAGACTATCATCCATCAACTTTCCCATTCCCTATCCGAGCGCTTGTCAGCGTCATACTTCCCTATCGCTTCTGCTCCTCCTTCTTTCATCATTTAGAACACTTCGAGCACTCTTCTGTTATCTCCCGTGCTAAGAGCATATACAACAGAAACGAAAAGGGAAATTGAAAGGTCACCTGGGCAGTGCACAGGTGGGACCAGTCCAATGTCGAAGGCAGGTGCAGTAGGCCAGCCCGGGTGCCCTTAATCCGGCCACAGCCCCGCCGTTGATGTAGAATCCATGCTGGCAGTCTCCACTCCCACACGCCTCCCCCACCCAGCTCGCCAGCACCATCAGGCCCAGCATCTCTCTGATCACCTCTCAGCCTTTCCTCTTTCCTTCCTTCCTACTCGCACGCCAGGCATCAAGTGGCGGAGGGCTAAGTAGCAGGAGAGAAAGATGACAGAGGCTCGCTGCGTGCAATTAGGCCCCGCAACTCTCAGCCATGCAAGAAGTCGTGAATCAGCAAGGACTGATATGCGCCCTGCCTTCCACACCACTCCTTGCGCCTTCCCTCAAGCAAATCGCTCCTCCTCCCCTTCCCACTCCCCCTCCCTCCTACTCCTCCCCACTCTGCATAGACGAGGAACTCCCCTGGGCCAGGCAGCGCCCCGCACTTTTTCACCCAAACCTCTCGCCTTACCCTCCCAGTTGCAAAGCCGCATTTCTTCCTCCGCCTTCCCTATCCAATGAAGATAAGACGCGCTCCGGATTTCTCATCCACCAGAGATGCAGCGGCCTGGATATTAGGGGCAAGGAGGAAGGATGGATGGGATCCTTCTTTCTTCTCTTCCCAATCCTCTGCCATATAAGCCCAGCCCTCCATTTCCTGCTCAACCATTGCCTTTCTTGGCAGAAGGATGCCGTAAATCCGCCAGAATAACCTTGGACCTCAGCCTTTTCAGTCCTTATTGGATGGAAAAGAAATCTCATAAACTTTAAATGAAAGAAAACCGACGCAAGGAAGCAGGAGGTAATATAAATGGGAAGGAAAAATGATAGTTGCGTGGTTAAGTGGGGAAGGGAAGGCAGTGAAGCTTAGGGCGGAACTAATAAGGAGGTCAGCTGTGTAGAAGGAGATGGCTTCTGGGGGCCACGAAGGAAGCGGGGGCTTGCACTTGCTCCCGCCTCATTGAACCTCAATGCATGCTTCTCTTTCGCATCCGTTTTCCGCCCCTTCCTCTATCCAATCCATTTCCCACGCCTGCTTAGGCTCAGGTTGACAATCTCCATTTTTTCCCTGCTATTCATGCGCACACATTTAACGATTTTAATGTTTATAAAGTAAAAAAGAGGAACAATACCAAAAAACCTTAAAGGCTTGGCAACTTTAACTAACAATTGTTTTGATTCTTGACTGGCGTTTCTTAATGATGCATCCGATTAAAGTGTTAAAACGAAAGCGCAATCGAAGGCGCACTCATATGCATTGCTAGTCAGTTTCATCAGGCTCCAGGTTGATGGAGGATCCGAATTTGGCGTAGAGGTGAGTCTTGAGCGCGGTCATCTCCTCCTTCACCCTACCCGCCTCATCCTCCAGCCCCGCCATCTCTCCCTCCTTCACTGCCTGCCAACTCCTTCCTCTTCTCCATTCTCCTACCCCCCCTCCGTCCACCAGTTCACCTTGAGTGCTTCCAGCTTCTCCTGAACCTCATCCGGACTGTACTCCACAAAGGTCTCGCCGATTTTGAACGGAACCCCGCCATCCGTCTCCTCGGCAAGCATCACCTCGTCCGAGGCATCGCCCACGTTCTCCACCTCACTCTGCAGACCATCCTTGACCTCTCCTGCCAAGCTGGGCCATGGAGAGGGCGGAACCTTGAGCTTCTTCAGGCCGCTTTTGATATCCTCCAGACGGGAGTTGAGGCGGGCGAAGCGATTGATTTTAGCCTGATCAGCTGACGTCACCTGAATACTGGTCTTCAGGCTCTGTTTGGTGGGATTGAGAAGGGGAGGCCTAGCCTGCTCGGAAGCTTTGGTGTCGCTGTGATTGGCGATGCGGAGAGCGGAGGACATGCTTCGTCTGTTCAAGGAGCAGGGGAGTGATATCAAGAGGAAGGAAGAATAGATGGAATAATTAAGCCAAGGCAGCAGCGAAATTTGCGCAGAACCATAGCTGCGAGAAACACTTTAAGGCGGCTGTTTGAAATAGTTCATGTCTTTTGACAGTTCGAGTTTATGATGAAAGCTAGGGCAAATAAAGGAAAACTTCAAAGCTAACGCATCAAATGAAAAACTCATAAATTAGTACGGAAAATACGATTACAATTTTGTTTTCAGTGTGTCACGTTGGGTTTGTGCATATTGTTTGACAGGGTGAAAGAAGGCAGGGTGCCTCTGGTCTCGGGAACCAGTTCAGCACCGAGGCATTTCAGGCGGCGGAGCCTGAATGTCTACAATGATGCTCTGAACTGACTCATTCCCGTCTCTTTCGAACCGAACTTTTGATGAAAGAGACGCAAAATTATGGGAGCTATAAGATGGCTTGTTTTCCTAGCTAGCCTCCAGGCTATCATCACGGCAACTGGAGTCAGAAGGAAGAGGGATCTTGGCGACTTTGACGACATGATTAAAGTTCTCGGTATCTTGAGAGTCAAGTGAAAGAGCACAGATAAATGTGATTGCAGTGTGCAAGTGGAGGCCTGTTGGAAGGCTTCGATTTCGTGGGTTACGGCTGCTGGTGTGGCCCCGGTGGATCTAGTTTCGCCTTGATTTCCAAACTCATAGCATAGTTTAGAGCCGTAAATTTCGAAACTGAAAGCCCTGAATTCGAAACTTTAGCAGTTTTTGATAGTTCTTCTTGATTTGGAATCTCAAAATCTGACTGGAAAGGAAGGTAAAAGACAAATAGTGAGCAACAATTGAGATGATCCAGTGGACGCATTAGACGCCTGCTGCCAAGCCCACGACAACTGCTACAGCCGGACACGCTGCGGACGCTGGGAGAAATACGCCAACGACTACGACTGGCACTGTGTCGACTCCGGATTCCGCACTGCCAACGGACAGCCCATCCGCGTCCCCCTTTGCGGCAGTTTCACTTAAGCCTCCACCAACTGGGAGAGGTTGATGGATGCTGTTGCAGCGGAGAAGAACAATGCTTGTGAGATGGACCTGTGCATGTGTGACGTGATTGCCGCCGGCTGTCTCACCAGCCAGCCGTACAATGGCAAAGCTCGCTGTCCTAAGCGCAGCTGGAAGCACCGCTTCGGATTGCTTGGATGACACCTATTGTTTATTGTCAACTGTGCCATGTTTGCTGAGCTTTTGGCTGAATATTTCGCAAAAAGGTTATCGGTGCTTCTGCTAGTAAAATTCTGAGAAATTTGAGCGCCAAATAGGTGCTCTATTATTTTTGTCGAAAGAATCATCCCAAAAGGCAAACTGAAACACCAAGGTTTTAAAAAATTTAAAAAAATGTTTATTTTACATTTTGA
This sequence comes from Ptycholaimellus sp. GST1_10, assembly GCA_030248095.1. Lineage (NCBI taxonomy): Eukaryota > Metazoa > Nematoda > Chromadorea > Chromadorida > Chromadoridae > Ptycholaimellus > Ptycholaimellus sp. GST1_10. The sequence continues at coordinate 7,855 of JASANA010009118.1, forward strand.
CCATAATTATCTGCTCGATGGGATTAATGAAGTGGACAGTGGACTGTATAATTTATACCGAATATAGATATATCGAAAACTTGACCACTTACTTAATTTTCAATTTTTGCATTTTAATGTTTAATATTTGTATAATTTTAAAAGTTACCACCTATTTTTCTATTGCGATTGTCCGTACAACTTAATTTCTGTTAATTTATTTCTTTTATCCGCTTTCTCTGAGGTAAAATGGTCTATGAGGACAATGAACCTTTCTTCTTCTTTAACTGTTTCTTTAACTTGGGAAAACTTCTGCCAGCGTCGCTTGGATAGCTCGTTTGTGGGCCTGTGGAGCATATAGCGTTGGCTCACCGATGGCTTCGAGCTTGAGCCTGGTGAAGAGTTTTCGGAAGGACATTCGACAGCGGCTGCTCTTTCTCCACGCAACCGCTTGCCTCTTTGCCGCTTCATCCTTTAGCGAATAGGTATAATTGACTTCATTTGAGCACGGAGGATGTAAATTCTACGCGCTTGTGCGAGGAAAAAGTGGTTTGATGTGATTGCTGAACGTTTGTTTGTGGTTTGTTCCTCAGGCCAAACACCCGTCAATCTACCTTTTTTGCACTGATCGTTTCAAGGAGATTTTGGCGAACCACATAAAAAAGGATGTTGTTATCGAATAAGCTCATGTTCATGCTCAATGTTCAAAAACTTTATCAAATAACTATGAGAAAATCGTAGCCAAAAATATCACTGAGAAAATTCAGAAAAAAATATTCAAAAACTTTCAAAGGCCTTGGCCTCATTTCTTGGCGGAGGTGGGAGCGCTGCGGGGCTTCAGCTTCAGAATCTATAAACCATCCTCCCATCTGTTCCCTCTAATCCTTCCTCGCACATGGCATCCAAAGTCTAGATTGGTTTCAAAGAAGGACGGCTGTAGCAAGGGATATTCACAACAGAAAGGCATGCTAGCTGCTCGAGTTTTCAGAGTAGACGGGGACATGGTGGTAAATGGGGAAAATAAAAGGACATGATTTCGGCGGCTGGCGAAAAGGAGGCGAGAAGAAGAGTGGCAGGGGTTGAAGGAAGAAGAAGGAAGGGGTACCTGGAAGGAGCACTTGAGGCTTTCGTCCACCGTCATCATCGCTCCGGCGTTGTCGAACTCGTTGCAGTAGCTGGGCGCACTGAACAGCGTCACCAGCTTGCGGTCCGCGAAGAAGGCGTACCCGCCCTCCACCACCTAGTACCCTTCTTCTTTTATCATGACCTAATCATTAAATTCAGATGACAGGATAGATTAGTTATTTCTGTTTTGGGCAGAGAAAGGCTGGATGCAAGGATCTGATAAGCCGAGCCAAAAAACCAATATCTGGTACCATCGACGTTGCGATCCATTTATTCGCTCCTCTTTCCCCTGCTTATCTATCTTTTTCCCCCACTTTCTCTCATCCCCCATTTTCCTGCTCTTATTTTTCAAAGTCCTCAAAGTCTTTCCCCTCTAAACCCAGGATCAGGGCAAAAAACTACTTTCCTTTTTTCACTAGGCACCCAAGTTTACTAAAAGAAACCCATTATTCCAGACTCAGATTAACCCTACTTTAGATCATCACTGTACAATTGAAATTCTCACAAAACCGAATATTTATGGGAACTAATGGCAACACCAAATGTCGACCAAATTATGAAATATAGTTTTGCAATAAAACTTGCTCAGTAAACTGTAATTTCAGAAGCCTACAAATAATGAAGGAGAGGTGTAAAAGAAAACCTGGTGGCCTCGGCAGATAAGGTCCAGGTCGTGTTTTTGGAGGAACTTGGCCACCTCGCTGGCCCCAAAGGTGCAGCTGATGCCGCGCTTATTCGGACCCCAATCTGAAAAAGGTGAGGTCGCTGAGGCGATAGAAGAAGAGCAGAGGAAGAAGAAGAAGTAGAAGAAGAGAAGAGGAAGAAGAGAAGAGGAAGAAGAGAAGAGGAAGAAGGAAAGAGGAAGAAGAGAAGAGGAAGAAGAGAAGAGGAAGAAGGAAAGAGGAAGAAGAGAAGAGGAAGAAGAGAAGAGAAAGTAAGGGAAGAATAGAAGAGGAAGTAACTGGTGACGTCCTTGTCGGGGTCGGACCAGAGGAGGTCGCAGAGGAGGCCTTCTTGGGGAACGTCAATGGGACGCTCGATGTCCCGAATGTCGTCCATGGACTCCAGGTGGGGGGAGAGGCCGCCGTGGCAGCAGAAGATCTTCCCGTCGATGATCGCCGCCACTGGCAGCCAGGCGAAACACTCCTCCGCGAAGAGCTTCCACACCTTTTCGTCGTATCTCTGCTTGCCTTCAGTCCATCCAGCCATCATCAATCAGTTGCCCTCCTTAGATGGAGAGGGGAGGGAGTGGAACAGGTCTCGTAGAAGCCTGAGAAGGCCTGGGTGGAGCAGCACTCGTGGTGGCCGCGGAGCAGGAAGATCTTCTCGGAGTACTTGATCTTGTAGGCCAGCAGGAGGCAGAGCGTCTCCAGACTCTGCTTGCCTTGGTCCACGTAGCCGCCTGAAGAGGAGAGCAGAAGATGAGAGGGTGAGATAGAGAATGGGAGGAGAGGATTGTGAACCGAGGAAGAGGTAGTTGGACTCGGGCGGGAAGCCTCCGTATTTGAAGAGCTGCAGCAGGTCGTAGTACTGCCCGTGAACGTCTCCTATAACAAGGCACTGATTTAAGACACGGTTATTGAGAGGAGCACGAATGGAAGACCCATGGTTTTTTGACCCCCCCCCCCCCCCTTTTTTATGATGGGAATCAAAAGTACAATACGTGGGAAGTAAAATTCATAAATATACTTGGTGTCAAAACTCAATATCCATGGCAGGACAGCTCTGACAAGTTGGAGGTTGGAAAATTTGAGTTTTCGGTGATTTTTTTCATAAAACTGATATTTAAGACCCATTTTTATGCTAAAAGTACCCATTGTTCAGACGCGCAGCAGAATTAGAGAGTGCCCGGGTTGCCCGGGCAGGGCAACCGGGCAGCAGGGCAGCAGGGCAGCAGGGCAGCGAGTGGCCTGCAAGACAGGCCGCTGCTGCAAGACACGTTGACTGGTTGGTCTGCAAGAGCGGGCCAGGCCGACCCCTGCAATGGGCGGGTCTGGCTGACCCGCCTGCAAGGGCGGCCTGGGCTGATCCGCCCAGGTGGTCTGGCTGGGCTGTTGGGTAGGCTGGGCTGTCCCGGTGGCTGGCCTGGGCTGGGAGCAGGCTGGAGGCCTGCTCGTCCCATGTGGCAGGCTGGAGGCCTGCCGGTCCCGGTGGCAGGCAGAGGCCTGCCGGTCCCGGTGGCAGGCAGAGGCCTGCCGGTCCCGGTGGCAGGCAGAGGCCTGCCGGTCCCGGTGGCAGGCAGAGGCCTGCCGGTCCCGGTGGCAGGCAGAGGCCTGCCGGTCCCGGTGGCAGGCAGAGGCCTGCCGGTCCCGGTGGCAGGCAGAGGCCTGCCGGTGACGGAGAAGGATGGATTCCAGGAGCATCTTCTCGTTCTAGTCCATTCGTACAAGGTAGGCATAGAGGTCTGGAGTCTGGAGGGAGTCCTGGGTAGGACTGATCCTCCAGCCGCTCAGAGCCCCTTTTATAGGCCCAGTGGAGGCTGTTGCACAACACCACCCAACACTGTGCAAGGCCTTGCCACAAGGCAAGGCAATGGCGTGCAAGATGAGTCAACGCCATTCCAACCGGGACCCTCCCAAGAGTGCCCGTTTGAAATGGGAAGACCGCCCAGCGGTACACTGGGGCCCCCAGGATGAGGGTTGTTGTGCAATCACTTCCACAGGCAAGACTGAGCATAGGCTATTCCTGAGGTCAGTTGGGGGAACAGGAAAAAGGGCTGGTTGAGGGCATTAAATCACTTCATGAAGTTGAATGAGGATGGTGACTGGAAAAGGCAATTCCGGGTGAAGATGGTGGAGAGATCAGGCGGATCCAAACGTTGGCAGATCCAGCTGCTCCTTCTGCTGGTGTCTGTCTTGATGGAACTTGATCTCGAGGTCTCCCAAGGCGGCTCTGCAGCTTGGAGGTGTGATGTGATGGAGCCATCTCCTGCCCAATGGCATGCATCCGATGAAGTAGATGGCGGCTCCAGAAGCTGCCAGCAGGATGAAGCAGACCAGGATCCATAGGATCATAGAGAAGACTGCTCTGACAACAGCATTGCTGAAGTCGGAGGCAGCGGAGACTGTTCCGTGAAGCAGCTCCTGAGCACTGTGTGTCCATGTTGATGTCCAGAGGCTCACTGCTTCTCCAGAAGCCTTGATGGCGTTAGCCACTCCATCGGGGTTCAGGCTAAGCTGTGAGGTGAAGGCGATGGTGGCTTGAAGTGGCCACTGGCACCATGCATTCCTTGGGAAGGCATGGGAGGCAGATGGGTGTGCCTGAGTGAGGGGCAGTGAGGCACACTTGGAAGTGGTAGGGGTGGAGCGTGGAGTTGAAGGGCTCCGGCATTGCTTTGCTGCCTGTCAACAGGCAGCTGACCACCATGAGGCACAAAAGGTGTGCCAATCCCAACTTCCATCTCCTTCTCCTGGCTGGCTGTGGCTTGAGGGATGCCAAGGAGGTTGGCACTTTGATTTTTCGGTCTGGGAAGACTTGCTTCCGCAAGTTCGGCTTGGGGCTGGGGGCCATGGAGAGGTCCAGCATCAGCTCGGGGGCTGAGCAGGCCTACTTGTCTTCCGCAATGAAGACGATGGAGGTCCAGTGGTGCTTCTGCAGTTTGGAGAGTGAGCTGGCATATGCCTGCTTCATCTCTGGCTCCCACTTGGTCTTCTCATCTCAGATTGGCTGTGCATGAGTGTGGAAGATGGAGATGGCCTCTGGAGCCAGGCTGGTGGCTTCTTGTTCATCGTAGTCAACTCGACAAGAGAAGTCGAGCTGTTTGGTGTCTTCCTGCTTCTTGCGAGGTTGGAAGATGCCTGATTGGCTCCTGGTCTTGGGACGCTCGAGGGAGGGTTCCTCTCGAGCATCTTCTGCCTACTCATTCTCCTCTGCTGGTGGCGGAAGAGAGGCTGGAATTCCAGCTGTTGACTTGATGCCGGTTTCTCGCAGCAGAGGGATGAGAGTCTGCAAGTGGCAGTTCAGGATGTGACCTGAGCTCACTTGCAGATCTGCCAGATGGGCGTAGCCAGTCGTCTTGTCTGGGATGACGCGGGTGATGATGCCCAGCCTGTAGTTGCAGCAAGGCTGGGAGTCGTCTGTCAGCAGGCAGATTTCTGGCTCGTGCATGACTTCCCCCTTCCTTGGGGGGAAGCGCACATTGCGCTTGGTTGCTAGCAAGTCTGGCAGGTACTGGGAGAACTCCTTCCAGGCTTTGTTGAGGCGACACTCTGCCTTGGCCCAGCAGTGGGCTAGGTAGTGCAGAGAGTCCTCCTTGCCTCTGAAGCTGGGGTCCTCCTCCGTCTCGTCGAGGGTGACGGTGGATGGAATGATGAGGCGGGTGGAAGGAGCCATGAAGTGGAGAGGTGTGATGACTCTGAGGTCATCAGGCTCATCTCCCAGCACAAAGATTGGCCTGGAGGAGATCATCATGCAGGTCTCCGCCAACAGCGTTCGGGTGACATCAACTGGCTTTGCTTTGCCCTCCATGAGGTGCTTGAGGACCACTGAAATTTGCTGTTCAGCCAGAAATGACATGACCAGGTGCTGCTCCTTCACCGGGAGTTCCTGGAGGCCGATGCAGCAGTTGAAGCAGTCCAGAGGGGCCTTGATGTTGGAGCCGTTGTCGCTGTAGGTGATGAGCAGCACTACTCATCTGGTGAAGAGGCGTCAGAGAGCTAGCATGACTGCTTCTCCTGAGTAGCTCAGCAAGAGCTCTCTGTCCAGGTTCCTGGGGGTCCAGGTCCCCCAAAATTTGAGAAAAGTCAAGTTTTCGTGAATCTTCAAAAGTTCATTGGCTATTATGTACTATCTGGTCTTTTACTTTTTTCGAGTCACAAATTTTGGCCATGGCCAAATATTGCCCAAATTACGACTCTAGCTTGCCTTGCTACTGTTCTTGAGTCCAAGGCACTAACCACTCGGCCATAGGGCCAACATCAATAGCACAATAACTTTCACCTATAAACAAATCACTGAACAGGATATGCTTTGGCAACCTGATTCAACATTGTAGCAAACAAACGGCCTGTTTCATGATTACAATGCTTGCGCAATGAGAGTCCATCCTTTGCCCACAGCCACACATGCTTCTTTCCAAATTTTACTAGGACCTTTAGGCCATCCCATGACTGCTTCTGACGCAACTGCCTGGGTAAACTTGAAGTAGGGTTGATTTGCGCAGATTAGCAGTCAGGGGAATAAAAGACCAGATAGTACATAATACCCATTTCATTTTATGCCATATATTTGGTATTTTGATAGAAAATGAAATTTTTAGGTAAAAACTTTAAAAGCTATTGTCATAGCTGTGTGCAGCTAATGTAAACGAATCGATCGATACCCAACATGGGTACTTTTAGCATAAAAATGGGTCTGAAATTTGAGTTTTTTGAAAAATATCGCCAAAAACTCAAATTTTCTGGCTTATGACCAGAATCCCCCCCAAGGCTTCTACCCCCCCCCCAAACCCGTTTTTTCAACAATCAGAAACCAACCAAGAGTTTTGCCCCCCCCCAAAGGTTTTGCCCCCCCCCCAAATTTTGCCTTGTATTCTTGAGGTTGTGGTCTAGTTTGCACTAAGCTTTAAGGCTTCGCAAGCGAAGCCTACGCAGTTGCTGGTCTAGTTTGCCTTCAGCTTTAAGGCTTCGCAAGCGAAGCCTACGCAAATGCCACTATACAAAGGTTTTGACTAAGCCTAAGCCTTTCATAGAGTCAGTATACCGATTGTAAAAAATGCCCGAGTTTGGTGACCACTATCCCCCCCCCCCAAATGCCACTTGGTGGGGGGATACTGGTCATCAATCAAGGGATTTTGGCATTTGGGGGGGGAATACTGGTCACCGAAATCGATGACCAGGATCCCCCCCCAAGTGCAAAAACACCAAAAATCGCCTTGAAAGCATGACCATACGTGCATGACATGCACTGTATACTTACTTGGGGGGGATAATTACGTGGGGGGGATACTTACCTGGGGGGGGGGGGTAGAATTTGGGGGGGGGTAGAAGCCTTGGGGGGCATTCTGGTCATAAGCCAATTTTCCTACCTCCAACTTGTCAGAGCTGTACTGCCATGGATATTGAGTTTTGACACCAAGTATATCTATGAATTTTACTTCCCACATATTGCACTTTTGATTCCTATCATAAAAAAGGGGGGTCAAAAATCCATGGGTCTCGGCCATTTGGCCCTTCGTGCTCTTCTCGCAAAACGCCTCTTAAGGGTTCAAGAAGTGCGGTATGAGGAAGTGGTTGGAACCGCATATCTTGAGCGGCGCCTTGAGCTTGAGTTCTAGGAGGATGGGCTGGCTGCGGAAGACTTCGCGACTCTTGAGGATGAGGCCCTTGATCTCGTCCTCCGTCAGCTGCACAGGCTTCGAACCCCGTCCTGCAACTCACCCAAGCCTGGCTGTGAGGGAAGAAGGGGTGAGAGGATGGGTGCGGACGGAACCTTCTAGGAGTCTGGCGATGATGGAGTCTATGTTGAGCTTCTCGGCCACGGCCATTGCGGGCAGATATTCGGCTATTTTGCTGGAAATAGAATGGGGCGTTAGAGAGAGAGAAAAGCACTGGGCCTGCACCAGAGCTCGCGCAAAGCTCGCGCAGTGACTGCCTTTGCAGAATAAAAGTTGAATACTTTAAAAACATTGAAAATGTTGTTAGTTTGAACATTTTACGAAAAAAATAGATAGGGTAACTATGAACTACTTTAAGCAATGAAAGGAAATTTAGAAGAATATTAGAAATTTGGAGACTTCGGGAAGGAAGTGAAATCTAGGGCGGAGAAGGGAAGAAACTGAGAAAGCGTCAAGAGGTCGTAAGGTCAGAGGAATTCAAGTGCAAGTACATGTTCAAATGCATCAGAGTGCTAATTTTTGATAAAAAATAGCTAATTCTGCAAAAATTCCAATTTAACTTTTTAATTTAAATTCACGATTAACTTTCCAATTAAAAGTCCAGTTTTTTGTATTATAGCCCAAAATTTCAAAAAACCTTAAAGAAAATGATTAATTTGGCATGTCTTATGTCATTGCCGCCACTGAAAACAGGCTATCTGGCTGGAGTTTGCCAAAGGCAGAGTAGAGGATTGAGGCTTGCAGGGTTTTGACTTGAAGCAGAGGGTGTGGACAGCTGAATTCTCCCTTCGGCTCCTGCGGACCGCAGTCTGTGGACGATATTGTCATTCTGCTGGGTTCCACGACGATTCCCTCCCGACCATTCCCTCCCGACAGTTCCCTCCCAGACAATCCTTCCCACATCCATATCTTTATATATTTTTTTAGTTTGTCGCATACAGCTGTCATATGAGCATCTGAGGTGTGAAATCTACCACCAGGCAGCATGGAGCTTGATAAAAATGAATGAATGCATGAAAAACCACCAGGCAGTTGTGAAATCTTTTTTAGACATTTTAACCTCATCACATTGCTCACGAATATTATGGCTTGTTCAATATAGTTTAAAATGGCTAAAAACAAGAATCATGCTTTAAAAATCATGTTTGAGTAATTCTGCATGTTGATTACTCTGTACGCTGTGTTTTACTGGGCTCTGGGGCTCTGGGGAGGTTCTGCTGGGTTCTGGGGAGGTGGGATGATCGCACTCTATTCGGCCCTTCGTTCATCAACGCGCCAAAGCTGGTCAATTCTTAACTTGTATTAAGAGCCAGTTAACGTAAGACCCTAAAAATCCGTGGAATAGTGAAATTTTAGATTCCGAATTCATAGTAAGGGAATGATTAAGAAGACTTTAGTAAACTCTGTGCCGTTTACCGTTTTGAATTAAGTGCCCGATGCCACAAAATGGGCCAATTTACAATCCAAAAAAAATAGATTAACATTTCTCGTTTCTTATCAATAATTCGTACATTAAACTCAGGCAACATTGTAACCGTTGAAATTATTGGGAATTAATAAGAATTAGAACAATTGCAATTAAAAATAGGACTTAAGCTTTTTAAATCACTAGATGCCACAAAATGGGCCAATTTACGATCCAAAAAATAGATTAACATTTCTCGTTTCTTATCAATAATTCGTACATTAAACTGCCATATTCCGCGGATCCGAAACGGGAACGACTAACCGGTATGAATTCTGGGTTATATTAGCGGTTAGCCGTTCTCGTCCGGGAAATTTATTATGGGTAGTCGTTCTCGATCTCGTATCGACCTTTTGGGAAAGGTGGGAAACACTGATCCATACAAATAGATTAACATTTCTCGTTTCTTATCAAAAATTGGCAAACTAAATTCAGGCAACATTGTAGGCATTTAAATTATTGGGAATTAATAAGAATTAGAACACTTGCAATTAAAAATAGGACTTAAGCTTTTTAAATCACTAGATGCCACAAAATGGGCCAACTTAAGATCCAAACAAATAGATTAACATTTCTCGTTTCTTATCAATAATTCTCACACTAAATTCAGGCAACACTGTAGGCAAGGAAATTATTGGGAATTAATAAGAATTAGAACACTTGCAATTAAAAATAGGACTTAAGCTTTTTAAATCACTAGATGCCACAAAATGGGCCAACTTAAGATCCAAACAAATAGATTAACATTTCTCGTTTCTTATCAATAATTCTCACACTAAATTCAGGCAACATTGTAGGCATTGAAATTATTGGGAATTAATAAGAAATAGGCCAATTGCAATTAAAAATAGGACTTAAGCTTTTTAAATCACTAGATGCCACAAAATGGGCCAACTTACGATCCAAACAAATAGATTAACATTTCTTCTTTCTTATCAATAATTCGCACACTAAATTCAGGCAACATTGTAGGCAAGGAAATTATTGGGAATTAATAAGAATTAGAACAATTGCAATTAAAAAAGGGCTTTAGCTTTTTAAATCACTAGATGCCGCAAAATGGGCCAACTTACGATCCAAACAAATAGATTAACATTTCTCGTTTCTTATCAATTATTTTTTACACTAAATTCAGGCAACATTGTAGCCGTTGAAATTATTGGGAATTAATAAGAAATAGGCCAATTGCAATTAAAAATAGGACTTAAGCTTTTTAAATCACTAGATGCCACAAAATGGGCCAACTTACAATCCAAACAAATAGATTAACATTTCTTCTTTCTTATCAATAATTCGCACACTAAATTCAGGCAACACTGTAGGCAAGGAAATTATTGGGAATTAATAAGAATTCGAACACTTGCAATTAAAAATAGGACTTAAGCTTTTTAAATCACTAGATGCCACAAAATGGGCCAACTTATGATCCAAACAAATAGATTAACATTTCTCGTTTCTTATCAATAATTCGCACACTAAATTCAGGCAACATTGTAGGCATTGAAATTATTGGGAATTAATAAGAATTAGAACAATTGCAATTAAAAATAGGACTTAAGCTTTTTAAATCACTAGATGCCACAAAATGGGCCAACTTATGATCCAAACAAATAGATTAACATTTCTCGTTTCCTATCAATAATTTGCACACTAAATTCAGGCAACATTGTAGGCAAGGAAATTATTGGGAATTAATAAGAATTAGAACAATTGCAATTAAAAATAGGACTTAAGCTTTTTAAATCACTATATGCCACAAAATGGGCCAACTTACGATCCAAACAAATAGAGTAACATTTCTTCTTTCTTATCAATAATTCGCACACTAAATTCAGGCAACATTGTAGGCATTGAAATTATTGGGAATTAATAAGAAATAGACCAATTGCAATTAAAAATAGGACATAAGCTTTTTAAATCACTAGATGCCACAAAATGGGCCAACTTACGATCCAAACAAATAGATTAACATTTCTTCTTTCTTATCAATAATTCGCACACTAAATTCAGGCAACATTGTAGGAATTGAAATTATTGGGAATTAATAAGAAATAGACCAATTGCAATTAAAAATAGGACTTAAGCTATTTAAATCACTAGATGCCACAAAATGGACCAATTTACGATCCATACAAATAGATTAACATTTCTCGTTTCTTATCAATAATTGGCACACTAAATTCAGGCAACATTGTAGGCATTGAAATTATTGGGAATTAATAAGAAACAGACCAATTGCAATTAAAAATAGGACTTAAGCTATTTAAATCACTAGATGCCACAAAATGGACCAATTTACGATCCATACAAATAGATTAACATTTCTCGTTTCTTATCAATAATTGGCACACTAAATTCAGGCAACATTGTAGGCATTTAAATTATTGGGAATTAATAAGAATTAGAACAATTGCAATTAAAAATTAGAACTTAAGCTTTTTAAATCATCTAGATGCCACAAAATGGGCCAACTTACGATCCAAACAAATAGATTAACATTTCTCGTTTCTTATCAATAATTCGCACACTAAATTCAGGCAACACTGTAGGCAAGGAAATTATTGGGAATTAATAAGAATTAGAACAATTGCAATTAAAATTAGGACTTAAGATTTTAAATCACTAGATGCCACAAAATGGGCCAACTTACGATCCAAACAAATAGAGTAACATTTCTTCTTTCTTATCAATAATTCGCACACTAAATTCAGGCAACATTGTAGGCATTGAAATTATTGGGAATTAATAAGAAATAGACCAATTGCAATTAAAAATAGGACTTAAGCTATTTAAATCACTAGATGCCACAAAATGGACCAATTTACGATCCATACAAATAGATTAACATTTCTCGTTTCTTATCAATAATTGGCACACTAAATTCAGGCAACATTGTAGGCATTGAAATTATTAGGAATTAATAAGAAACAGACCAATTGCAATTAAAAATAGGACTTAAGCTATTTAAATCACTAGATGCCACAAAATGGACCAATTTACGATCCATACAAATAGATTAACATTTCTCGTTTCTTATCAATAATTGGCACACTAAATTCAGGCAACATTGTAGGCATTTAAATTATTGGGAATTAATAAGAATTAGAACAATTGCAATTAAAAATTAGAACTTAAGCTTTTTAAATCATCTAGATGCCACAAAATGGGCCAACTTACGATCCAAACAAATAGATTAACATTTCTCGTTTCTTATCAATAATTCGCACACTAAATTCAGGCAACACTGTAGGCAAGGAAATTATTGGGAATTAATAAGAATTAGAACACTTGCAATTAAAAATAGGACTTAAGCTTTTTAAATCACTAGATGCCACAAAATGGGCCAACTTAAGATCCAAACAAATAGATTAACATTTCTCGTTTCTTATCAATAATTCTCACACTAAATTCAGGCAACATTGTAGGCATTGAAATTTTTTTGAATTAATAAGAATTAGAACAATTGCAATTAAAAATAGAACTTAAGCTTTTTAAATCACTAGATGCCACAAACTGGACCAATTTACGATCCAAACAAATAGATTAACAATTCTCGTTTCTTATCAATAATTCGCACACTAAATTCAAGCAACATTGTAGCCATTGAAATTATTGGGAATTAATAAGAAATAGGCCAATTGCAATTAAAAATAGGACTTAAGCTTTTTAAATCACTAGATGCCACAAAATGGGCCAACTTACGATCCAAACAAATAGATTAACATTTCTTCTTTCTTATCAATAATTCGCACACTAAATTCAGGCAACATTGTAGGCAAGGAAATTATTGGGAATTAATAAGAATTAGAACAATTGCAATTAAAAATAGGACTTAAGCTTTTTAAATCACTAGATGCCACAAAATGGGCCAACTTATGATCCAAACAAATAGATTAACATTTCTCGTTTCTTATCAATAATTTGCACACTAAATTCAGGCAACATTGTAGGCAAGGAAATTATTGGGAATTAATAAGAATTAGAACAATTGCAATTAAAAATAGGACTTAAGCTTTTTAAATCACTAGATGCCACGATATGGGCCAACTTACGATCCAAACAAATAGAGTAACATTTCTTCTTTCTTATCAATAATTCGCTCACTAAATTCAGGCAACATTGTAGGCATTGAAATTATTGGGAATTAATAAGAAATAGACCAATTGCAATTAAAAATAGGACTTAAGCTATTTAAATCACTAGATGCCACAAAATGGACCAATTTACGATCCATACAAATAGATTAACATTTCTCGTTTCTTATCAATAATTCGCTCACTAAATTCAGGCAACATTGTAGGCATTGAAATTATTGGGAATTAATAAGAAATAGACCAATTGCAATTAAAAATAGGACTTAAGCATTTTAAATCACTAGATGCCACAAAATGGGCCAACTTACGATCCAAACAAATAGATTAACATTTCTTCTTTCTTATCAATAATTCGCACACTAAATTCAGGCAACACTGTAGGCAAGGAAATTATTGGGAATTAATAAGAATTCGAACACTTGCAATTAAAAATAGGACTTAAGCTTTTTAAATCACTAGATGCCACAAAATGGGCCAACTTACGATCCAAACAAATAGATTAACATTTCTCGTTTCTTATCAATAATTCTCACACTAAATTCAGGCAACATTGTAGGCATTGAAATTATTTTGAATTAATAAGAATTAGAACAATTGCAATTAAAAATAGAACTTAAGCTTTTTAAATCACTAGATGCCACAAAATGGACCAATTTACGATCCAAACAAATAGATTAACAATTCTCGTTTCTTATCAATAATTGGCACACTAAATTCAGGCAACATTGTAGGCATTTAAATTATTGGGAATTAATAAAAATTAGAACAATTGCAATTAAAAATAGGACTTAAGCTTTTTAAATCACTAGATGCCACAAAATGGGCCAACTTACGATCCAAACAAATAGATTAACATTTCTTCTTTCCTATCAATAATTCGCACACTAAATTCAGGCAACATTGTAGGCAAGGAAATTATTGGGAATTAATAAGAATTAGAACAATTGCGTTTAAAAATAGGACTTTAGCTTTTTAAATCACTAGATGCCGCAAAATGGGCCAACTTACGATCCAAACAAATAGATTAACATTTCTCGTTTCTTATCAATAATTTTCACACTAAATTCAGGCAACATTGTAGCCGTTGAAATTATTGGGAATTAATAAGAAATAGGCCAATTGCAATTAAAAATAGGACTTAAGCTTTTTAAATCACTAGATGCCACAAAATGGGCCAACTTAAGATCCAAACAAATAGATTAACATTTCTCGTTTCTTATCAATAATTCGCTCACTAAATTCAGGCAACATTGTAGGCATTGAAATTATTGGGAATTAATAAGAATTAGAACAATTGCAATTAAAAATAGGACTTAAGCTTTTTAAATCACTAGATGCCACAAAATGGGCCAATTTACGATCCAAACAAATAGATTAACATTTCTCGTTTCTTATCAATAATTGGCACACTAAATTCAGGCAACATTGTAGGCATTGAAATTTTAATAAGAATTAGAACAATTGCAATTAAAAATAGGACTTAAGCTTTTTAAATCACTAGATGCCACAAAATGGGCCAACTTACGATCCAAACAAATAGATTAACATTTCTCGTTTCTTATCAATAATTCGCACACTAAATTCAGGCAACATTGTAGGCATTGAAATTATTGGGAATTAATAAGAATTAGAACAATTGCAATTAAAAATAGGACTTAAGCTTTTTAAATCACTAGATGCCACAAAATGGGCCAATTTACGATCCAAACAAATAGATTAACATTTCTCGTTTCTTATCAATAATTCGCACACTAAATTCAGGCAACATTGTAGGCATTGAAATTATTGGGAATTAATAAGAATTAGAACAATTGCAATTAAAAATAGGACTTAAGCTTTTTAAATCACTAGATGCCACAAAATGGGCCAACTTACGATCCAAACAAATAGATTAACATTTCTCGTTTCTTATCAATAATTCGCACACTAAATTCAGGCAACATTGTAGGCATTGAAATTATTGGGAATTAATAAGAATTAGAACAATTGCAATTAAAAATAGGACTTAAGCTTTTTAAATCACTAGATGCCACAAAATGGGCCAATTTACGATCCAAACAAATAGATTAACATTTCTCGTTTCTTATCAATAATTGGCACACTAAATTCAGGCAACATTGTAGGCATTGAAATTATTTTGAATTAATAAGAATTAGAACAATTGCAATTAAAAATAGAACTTAAGCATTTTAAATCACTAGATGCCACAAAATGGGCCAACTTACGATCCAAACAAATAGATTAACATTTCTCGTTTCTTATCAATAATTCTCACACTAAATTCAGGCAACATTGTAGGCATTGAAATTATTTTGAATTAATAAGAATTAGAACAATTGCAATTAAAAATAGGACTTAAGATTTTAAATCACTAGATGCCACAAAATGGGCCAATTTACGATCCAAACAAATAGATTAACATTTCTCGTTTCTTATCAATAATTGGCACACTAAATTCAGGCAACATTGTAGGCATTGAAATTATTGGGAATTAATAAGAAACAGACCAATTGCAATTAAAAATAGGACTTAAGCTATTTAAATCACTAGATGCCACAAAATGGACCAATTTACGATCCATACAAATAGATTAACATTTCTCGTTTCTTATCAATAATTGGCACACTAAATTCAGGCAACATTGTAGGCATTTAAATTATTGGGAATTAATAAGAATTAGAACACTTGCAATTAAAAATAGGACTTAAGCTTTTTAAATCACTAGATGCCACAAAATGGGCCAACTTACGATCCAAACAAATAGATTAACATTTCTTCTTTCTTATCAATAATTCGCACACTAAATTCAGGCAACACTGTAGGCAAGGAAATTATTGGGAATTAATAAGAATTCGAACACTTGCAATTAAAAATAGGACTTAAGCTTTTTAAATCACTAGATGCCACAAAATGGGCCAACTTAAGATCCAAACAAATAGATTAACATTTCTCGTTTCTTATCAATAATTCTCACACTAAATTCAGGCAACATTGTAGGCATTGAAATTATTTTGAATTAATAAGAATTACAACAATTGCAATTAAAAATAGAACTTAAGCTTTTTAAATCACTAGATGCCACAAAATGGACCAATTTACGATCCAAACAAATAGATTAACAATTCTAGTTTCTTATCAATAATTCGCACACTAAATTCAAGCAACATTGTAGCCATTGAAATTATTGGGAATTAATAAGAAATAGGCCAATTGCAATTAAAAATAGGACTTAAGCTTTTTAAATCACTAGATGCCACAAAATGGGCCAACTTAAGATCCAAACAAATAGATTAACATTTCTCGTTTCTTATCAATAATTCTCACACTAAATTCAGGCAACATTGTAGGCATTGAAATTATTTTGAATTAATAAGAATTAGAACAATTGCAATTAAAAATAGAACTTAAGCTTTTTAAATCACTAGATGCCACAAAATGGACCAACTTACGATCCAAACAAATAGATTAACATTTCTTCTTTCTTATCAATAATTCGCACACTAAATTCAGGCAACATTGTAGGCAAGGAAATTATTGGGAATTAATAAGAGAATTAGAACAATTGCAATTAAAAATAAGAATTTAAGTTTTTTAATCATCTCGATGCCACAAAATAGGCCAACTTACGATCCAAACAAATAGATTAACATTTC